>JAANSN010001108.1:0-38505 GCA_036850665.1 Dicranocentrus wangi | reverse complement strand
AATATACATGCTTAGTTTAAACATTGTCGTGATTTATATTATCACCCGCAATATTTACAATTTGTAACTGAAAACAACATTCAATTTGCCTGATACGTTGATACCCTGTAGACGGAATTAGTCATGTTATTTATGTTTGATATAAGAAACCTACTGTAAACTATGAAATAATATATTAGACTTGAGATCCCAGAAACGTCTGCCACAAATACGACCGTACCAGATTTCTCGGCAGATGTGCATGTTATGACCTTGTTCCAAATGGAGCATATTGTATTGACATAAAAAACCTTCTGCTGTAATTATATCGGGTGCTAAACCATGGAACAAGACAATTCAATATTAGGACTTCGAATAGTAAAATGGTAAGAGGAAATGAGAAGCAGATGAGAAGCACTATCCAATTTGGAATAAGACGAAGGAAAAATAAGACTAGTGTAAAGTTCTATTACAAAATTACACTCCTCAAGATCAGTTTGAATTTGAACGTGCATAAACATTTTATTTATAAAAGCAAGTTAACTTGGATAGGGAAGTAAAAATGAATTTATTCCGTGTCCGCAGAAGAGGTAATAAGGTTGACATTGCGAAAGACTTGCTAAACTGTTGTGTGAATAATCAGGTATACATGCAGTGCACTCGGCCAGGTTCAACATTATATAGATCTTGAAAAGTTAGCACCGTTGTAGTAGCAAATAATCGATGAATATCACTTCTTGGTTCAAGAGTCGTTCTCCAAGCCAGCATTTTATGCGCAAATCTCCCTGTGGAATTAATTAAGTTTGACTTGTTAAAAAAAGTTGCTCCAAGTTCCTATATATCGTATTCATTATCATCCATTCTCGAAAGACTTGTGTACCACGACGACACGACACATAGAATATCATAAAGATTACTCTCATAAAACGCAGACACCCAACCAAACATAGTGCTAACATAGCAAAAAAAAGTTAGCAGTTTTGGCTATGGTCAATGTCATTGGCTATACCTTGTTTGGTGTCATCTCAATATAATCATTATACTTCAGTCCAAAACCTGTCTTCTACACTTTAAGGTTGTCCATTCATTAATTATTCAGGACTGGCGTGATTTGTCAAGTTGTAAAATGAATGTCACGGTCGGGTCAAGCTGAGAGAAGTTGTCTTTTCTTTCGTCTATTGCCTTGTTGCTTGTGTGTGCTAGTGTTGATAATAGGACGGACCAGCAATTATAGCTTTGTTATACTAGTTCCTCCTCACAGATTAGTTGTGTATTTCCTGGTCTTCTGTATCATGCAGTGTAGGTTGTTTGTTAGCTAACAAAAAGGATTTCCTCAAATGCATTATTGTGTGGAGTATCTAACCACATTAATGAAAAGCACATTGTTTCCTTTCTCATTTAAATAAAATTGTATTCTCTGTCTCTGAGTTAGTGGTGCTGAATTGAAATTGAGGAAGTCCTTAAAAGGGGTTCGATTCAATAAACGAATGAAAGCTGCTGTACAATCGTTGTTCCAGGAACCATTTTCTACTTTTTATGTTTCTTTACAAACACGCGGACGCTTACGGCTGTGTACCTTAAATACATGCCGATTATTTGTCTGTATTTTTGAACTACGTTTCACTCAGGTAAACAAGGAGTGAATATTAGGTTCAGTTCAGAGGGACGTGTACGTACCTGCACACACATGGTATACATTGCTAGACAATCAATGGATTTTCCAAAGAGACTTTTAGAAAAGGATGCAGATGTCTGGATTAGATTAGCTTCCCGAGAAGTATTTATTCCTCGAAGATTCCTTTCAGGCAGATGGGTTCTGTTCTGAGTCTGATCCACATTTTAAAGTTGTTGACAGTATGTATACATACAATATACATACGCGCACATACGTATATGATCTTTCAATTTTTCATTTTAGTTTAATCCGATAAATCATCTAATACGATATTTGTACAATATGGGCTTGTGTCATTATTATAGTGATCAAACGTGAAGCTTTTGAAAGCTGATATGATTCCCATTTCCTAGTCGTACTTTTGCCGATCGGATATGCATGTTATGACTCACAATCAATCGCATTAAATAGGTATATAAGTAAGTATACGCAAACAAACGGAAGCATATATAAAGAGGTTTGTTTTGAGTAACTTGTGGAAAATTCACACTGAATTGGACGCAATAAAATATAAATTACTCATTCGAAAGTCGAAAGAACCCATTTCCCTCCGTCGCAGAATTTCTGGGGAATTAGTTTGGGACACGTCAGTGGTTTGGAATTTTTTGTGTTTTTTGTTAATTCTGGTACAGTGATGCTTAATAAGGATATCCTTGAGATTCTTGCTATATGTACGATGGGTGTAGTCCAATACCAAAGTGATTACTTGGTTAAATTAATGTGAAGATGGGATTCGGCTCGCATCCAGATCTTTCAAATTAGACTTGGTGGCAGACACACACATGGCATTGTGCATAATAAAATTCTCTGCCTACCACTACTCTTTGGTATTAGGGAAAAAAGTTCCGAAGTTCCTCTCAAGATGAAAATTACGTTAACAGCATTGGCTTCTATAGTCTGTTAAAGTCATTACTTGGCACGCTTACTGCTTTTTCCCGATTATCACTTCTTGATTCATGAGCATCTCATTTACCAAATGTCAGATTGTGTCAGACGGGTTGGCAAGCGGAAAACATATTCGTACATTATTCTCCGGTCGGAGTAGCGAAAACCTAGCAGGGACGGGCTGAGAAGCGTATGATATATTATGGAAATCTCATCTGGTGAATTTCGTGAGAGATGAAAATAAAAATCGGAATGGCGATGATGAGGTGGAGGCATCCTTTGATGAAGTTGAGGAGGAAATGAATGCCATTGCGATGAGCGTACACGTCAACTAACCTGTCAGGAGGTTGTTACAAGGAAATAATGTCACCTAAGCTAAACTCGATCTTATATACCATGGACTATTTTACTTGGTACGCCGCTATGCTCAACATCGTTACATAGAGTGTAGCCAGTAGCCGGTGTCCCGCGCTCTGCTTTCCATAACTTTGGCCTGTCAAATAGTTTAGAAGAGATTCGCGAACCCTTGTTACTCATTAAATATATAATTATCACCATTCTTTGTGCTTTGACTGCATGCATGCCATGGTGTAATTTAACAGTGTAAAACATTAGCCTGACATGCACGTTTTTTTAGTTTTCGTTTGGAAATTAGCGAGGCTATTGATGATGTAGATTTAACAAAAAGAATATTGGAAGAAGATCGATTTGTTTTCGTATGACAATTAGATTTCCTTGTTATTGTCCTGTATAGATTTTGTTTGCGCACGCACGCACGATTTGTGACATTTACGCGTATTTGAGTGCACGCGTTTTCAAAGTGAAGGAAGGAAACGTTTTATCTCCAACTTAAAGATGGGCTAACTCCATTTCCGCTCTGGTGTCTAGCATCCACTGAACTGGGTGAGAATAAGCTTGGTGTAGCTGAAACGTTTATCATTAGACCATTCATATAGTATAGGTACTTTTCCAGGATTACCGACAGTGAGGCTGCTGCACTACTCGACTCCGCATTCATAGATCCCTTATTGGGGGTACGGTATTCTATAGAGAAAAGGCAATACAAGACCAAACAAACTAACCCTTTACCCCTCTGTGATGGTGATAGACAGGAGCGGAAGTTGCCACTACAAGCAAAACAAGCAAGCGACAAGGGTGTAATCAGGTTAGCACGTTAGCTCGTACCTAATTTAATATAATTATGCCTTTTTGATCACAGAGTTTGTTCGTAAGCCAAAATTAGCATAATGAAAAATGCTACACTTCATGCCGGAATATTGGGCTCGTCCTTCAGTATTGTGTGTGATAATCGAGTTACTTTACATTCGTTACAATTCACGAAATTAGTTTTTGCTGAGAATCCTGTTTGATCGCTTAGCTATTTTCGGTGATTGGAGATTTTAAAAAGGCGAAAGCGTTTAGGAACGCTGAACGTATTATATTGCATGGGTGATGGGATGTATCTCTGACCTTTTTCATTCATTTCCGCTGATGAACAAAACCATATTACTTATCATTTGGTTTCGTTTTCTCTTGTTGTTTTTGATCCGAGATTTATTGGCAAGGTCCATTATTTCGGAGTCATTTGTGGGATGCGCAACAATGGCTACCATCCTAAACATGCGTAACAAAAGCAAAATCCTGTAAAGCTCATTGTGAACAAGCGATGGTGCTCACAATCGCGTCGACTCTAAACCGGAATAATTACCTTCTTTTGTGTAAGGGCATTAGCAGCTCTCCATTAAACCCCTGCATCCGCTCCTCGCTCTTGTATGTAACATAAAATGCGTATTGATGTAGAAATATTAGGGTTTTTATTTGATGGTAATTTTTGTAAGATGCATAATATGAGAGTCATTTTCCTTGCATTTGGGAGACTTACACACAACAAGCCTACACAAAGTTTAATGATGATTCCTTTTTTTATTGTGCATAGGCTATTTGAAAGTATTAAAAGTGGGTTATTTTTAGGTTTCCTGTGAGTTGTGACCCTTAAAAACGTTCAGGAGGTATATAAGACATGCTTAATAGCAGCCACACACATGACACAAAATCCACCATCAATCCTTTTGCACAAAATCAGTTAATTCAGATTTAGAATCTTCCCACGCAGACAAATGTAGTTCTCACTTTGTGCCTATATCCCTACAAAAAAACATAAATATTCGATGGCTTTTTTGGCTTCGCTAACATCAACAGGAGAAGGAAAAAGCATATTTTTTCTATTTTAACACACACACAAAACACGAGTTTCCTTGTGATGATGACTAATCCACTCACTTCTCGTGCTTAAAGTAGCTCATTGAGTCCCGCCGAGACCCGCATTCAAAGTATCTTTATACTTCTAACCTTTTTAATAATATTAGTGGGATTTCACTTCACAAGGATACATTTGGTGAGTCTGAGTGTATATATATAGACCCATATAATCTGGATTTGGTAAGGTTAATGCAACTCAACAACTAGTAAAAGCGAAAACTAAAAGTGTATGTTTTTAGACATAATATTGAATGCGGGTTGGGAATGGTGGAAGGATGGGATACACACACACACACATGCTTCCACCCGGTATTCCCTTTCACTCAGTTGATTTGATGTGGCAAAAGTCAGCCAAGGCAAAAGGCAAAGTCATTACCACCATTTCTATCAACAAAGTATATTTTTACTTTCATCCTTATATGACACCCATCCGGATATAGCTTTCACTGACTCATAATGTCAGCAGTGTGCGGAGTAGGTGCAGCACCCAGAAAAGAAGTGAAACGAGGGGGAAAATACTCCTAAAGTTGAGTGCGACTGTGTGAGAAGAGGCTTAAAGGACATTTTGTACATTGTACTAACGATGATGATCCTAATGGTCCTTTCTCACCATCAACCATCATCATAATAACTTTTAAGTAGCAATATCATTCATGAATCGTGAAATATTGTACAGTCTGTGTGTGACATGTGACGAGACTTTGAACTTAAAAAACAACCTTCCCTTCGATACTCAATCGTTTTGGTTTCTGGCTACATCGAATTGGTAGCTTTAAACCTTTTGACTTTCATGATGCATATTCCCTGGATCTCATCCTTTCAGACAGTGCAATGCACAATAAGGCTAAGCCAAAAAAGTGAAAAATGTAGCGTTCATATAAAATCTGGAATTAATGTGGATAAATTTTCCCATTCATTAAAGTCACTTTTTGGACCTTGACCTGATAAAATGCTGTGAGTGCACAGATATATACCGATAAGTTAGATTGACTCATCCGTTTCCTAAATCCATCAAAGTCAAGAACCACTCTAATATATTTATAAGACTGTATAACTATTTTTTAAAATGAATGTCATCAACTTGGTATCCGATTACAATAATAGCAAAGTCGTCGCCAATTTATGTTTAAAAAGTAAAATTACCATTGGCAAATACTTTATCGTAAAACCTTGTGCTTTCACGGTGTAATTTTAAACAGATTTTCACTTTGCTCAAAATGCCTATGAACTTTCAAAACATTTCTTGACAAATAGGTTTTATTTGAGACTCATGTCCTTACGTGAACGTACGTGAAGTGTAGCCTGGGACTAATTGTATTGTAAGATCATGTCATGTGAGCTTGATTTGTTTTGAGCTTAGAACAATGACATTTGTAATTCTTTCGTTTGTCTTATCCAATTACACAGAACAGATTAATTCTTTCTTTATAAGTACCCCACGTCATTATCCACTACATAATATGACAACCTCGAAAATATTTCCGGATTTGCTACAATGTTCATTACAAGGAGTGAATGGGGCAGATTTTCTATGCCCCATCAGCGCATAGGGCACAACCCCATCCCATCACTAGCAGAAAAGAAACAAAGCTGACTCAAGTAGCTATGCGTGTTACCACCACACAAAGGATCCAACGATCATGATGATTTTCATCCTGATTACTATACTCCTCTGTTCTGTCACCCAAGAAGACACTGGATTCGGGTACGAATTCGAAGGAACAGTACTTCACAGAAGATATGCATGCGTCATCCACCCATCAACATATATCACTTACACGATGTTGATGAGGGTACAAATTCACAGCCGAGGATTGGCACTCCAGTTAATACTACAACAAGCAATCGGAAATCTTGATAAATCATCAACCAATTCTTTTTCTCGTTTTCCACGTTGTTGTTGTTACATGTACTTTTACATATTTTTATTCAGAATTGACTAACGCAGATAATATGTAATATGGAAGAAGAAGCATGACACGAGACAGACTTTTTGACAGGGTCCCCTCTCTCCTTTTATACTATACCATCTGTGCAGTTGTAAAAAAAAGTGAAAATACTTTGCTTGTGAATCAAACAAGCACGCATTTGTTTCCCGGTCCTCTTTGGATTACTAATCTCCCAACTTTTCTCTTTGTTCGGTGGGCACGGGCGCATTCTCGGTTTTTATTGAAAACCTCTCAGAAATGAATCTCTGATGAGCAGAGCCGTAAGCAGACCCTGTCAACTCTTGTGCAGTGAATTTTGCTGTTTACGCTCGTATTATTAAAAGTAACACCATAGCCAGCCACCAACACCACGTCATTCATAAACTCCCTTCTATCCATGCATAACGTACCCCATGCAATGCCAATAATAGGTACGTCATGTCAATACAACCGCCAGCCGGCCGGCCAGTTGAATAGGGAAATGAATTGAGAGAGACCACGCGTCACTCAATTCACTGTTTATGACTCACTTTTACCACAGAAAACCGAAAAGAGGACGGACGAAACGGGAAAGTATAAAAAGTACGCGACAGACAGACGGAGTGAATTCCTGTTTAGGGTGAGCAATGCGTAGAAAGTAACAGGCAGAACAATATTATATCGCATATACAATGTACCTAATATAAGAATACCCGGAACTGGAACTCTCCCTGCCTCGGTTTTGACTACGCATAAATAAAATGTGTATGTACACACTCCGGAGAAATTACCCAGCGAATCAATCCAGATTGCTAAAAAAGAAGGCTGGAGAGGAAGAGCCAAAGAGGAATGACTAACTCGGGTGGAGAATGAGTGCATAGAATATAATGTATGGTGGCAATATGGGGTGGCTTGATGGTGGTGGATGGAGGTGAATCATCATTATCTTGTCATAATAATCTGGCAAATAAAAGGAGTCTACTAAACCCCCAATATAGAATACACACGTTCACTGATAGTCTGAAAAAGGAATTAGAATAGGGTATCAATTTTTTTTCTCTCTTCCTGAGAGCTCTAAAGCCTGGAACTGCACTGAACTGATATCTTATATTTATAGGTATATATGCATAATATTGTGCATTATGTAAGAATACCAAAAAAGTCACCCTCCTCTAAAGCACACAGCAAACAGTGATATACAATAGCACACTCAAGTTTTGTCTCTCTTGTGTATATTTACCCTCTTGTACATGATTTTTATCTACTGAAACTCTGAATCATCATCATTACTATGTATCTACTGACTATTATTTATCTAAAATCTATGTTTCATATCTTTGCACTCTGTATCCTTGATAGAATTTATGTGGGGTAAATGTACCAGTGCAGTGGTTATACGATCAAAGACAACCTTTGCATTTCGTTTTGGAAAGGATTCAATAATGATTTACATGAAATGTGTCCAACGAGTTTTGACTATTAATCTCAAGTTAAGACAGTAGATTTTAGGGTTACGTCATTCAATGGAAAACAATGACCCTTTATAGCAAATCAAAGTCATTCTACTTTTCCAAATCGATATCAACATTTTACCAATCCGGTTATTATTTGCGACTGGGGTAATGCGGGATTTGACTGCCTGATCGTGAGAGGGTGAGTGGGTGGGTGTATTTATGTAAAAAAAAGTTTGGAGTTGGAGTGTGCTAATGGATTTTTGATGACCTCCAGCAATACAGAATTGCTTGAGAATTGCTTTCTTGAGTTGGAGAACCCAAGATTGTGATTGTGAATTGGGCAATGTGATTATCGTGTGACATATGGCATTTTACACTCATCCGCGGAAAGACGTAAAGTTGGAGGGTTGTATGAATGCAACCTTACACGCCTTATTTACAAAGCACAACTTTCTATTTAATGCTCCAATACTTTCTCCTTCACTTTTTTTGCCGTTGGCGAAAGAACGAAAATATTGAATAACTTGGAAAAGAATTTTTATGTAGGAGGTGCTCCTCTCCCTCTGAATCGTTCAGGATGCTGTCCTGGAAAATCATATTTTGGATTTTAAGCCTTATCATATGCTTGTATACATGGAGAACAGTAGCACCTTGAACGCTTCATATAGTACAAAATCAAATCTGTTGATAACCAAGGGCATGGACAGAAGAGAGATGAAGTAAAGGAGAAAATATACAATAAAAACACGTTTCGTTTGTTACACAATATCTACGGATGCAGTCGAAGCAATGAATGGAATGTTGAATTAGGGAGACCCGTAAATTCCTATGCTTCCTGATATCATACAGCACATATTTCCATATTTCCAATAAAACAAAGCGATTCCTTGTGCTCTACTTGCAAAGGAATTTTGGTGCTCGTTTTTCGCATTACTCGCGATTCTATTGATTCAGCATGAATTCTCACTTGTGGTCTCGTGAACTGGCGATGCCACTCGGTACAATGGAAAACCATTTGGAGTACAGCACCCAAGAACAAAGACAGTAAAAAGAGGAGTAGAAGTCCTTATTAAATTTTGACGAATGTGACGTAGAGTTATGGACAGACAGAAATATGGGTGGGTGGAACTGTCTATCCGTATCGTATTTTCCAGTCATTTAAACTTGACTCGCCTAGAGTTTGACGGTATTCCATATGCATTCCATAGTACCCCTCTCCTCCTGCCTGTATACCAATGTCAATTTTTGCCAGAACTAGATCTAGTTTGTACTGAAAGGTAAGCATTATAGTCTGCTTCCATTCGCATACCCATATATTCTCTGACATGATATAATCAAGTTTTCCTGGATGACGGCTTTGACACATCTACAGCAATAAAATGGACAAATTGGAGGTTGAAAGGGAATTTGTGGACCGTATATCTTGACATTTTTTTCTGGATTCTCGGTGGAATTCGCAAAAATGTCATTTTATCCCCTGCAGAAATGTATAAAAGGAACGAAAACTAGGGACATCATCTCAACCTTGCCTTGTATTGTATGTAATAGGATATCAATTGAATAAGTATGTGCTTCCCGTAGACTGAATGCATTTCTAGAGAAACTAATTCCTCTCAGATTTAGTGAGCCACCGAAATGAGCAACAAAGACTTTTACCCTAAATCGACAACTGGAACAAAACAGAAAGCTGAGCTGACCGCCTGTTTTCATCTTACACCAAATAAAAAAATCCATTGGATTACAAAAGGATTAAAAGAGGACGGATAAAGTATCAAGTTTGAAGATCTGTGAAAATATAAACATGGACAGCTGCAAACACCCATATGTACCAATCCTTGCATGACTCATTCCATCCACACACAGCTCTCCTCCCCACAGACTTGTCTTTTTGTACGCATAAAACTAACAATCCGAAAGTCGTAAAATCTCCAAGCCTGCTGTGATGTGGCCAAAAAAGCTAACACGTTTACGCTCCTAAATGTGTGCATACTGCTGTAATGCATACTTTTAAAAAGTAGTTTTCAAAAGTATCATAAATTCACATGCACGCACCAGATAGATACCATTCTATGCATCTTTTCCAACCTGCGTAATTCTTTGGATATAACCTGCATCAAATTTGAAAGTGATTTGTGAATTCCAAAAAAGGTATAAAAATGTAAAAACGATCAAGTGACAAATGGCAATTCCATATCCAAACAAGTTTCTTACGTCAAAGTCACAAAAAAAGGAGATGTGCATGCGCACACAAGTCTGACGAAGAAGAAAACAAGAACATTTTGTTCACAGGCTTGATTACGTAATGTCGGGCTCCGTGTTTGTCAATTATTTAAACAAGGCTAGACAAAATGCGACAAGCCAACAAGTGACGAATGAAATTCAAAATTTCCATGCTGTATTTTTCCGCGCATCCAATCAATGTAGCTTATCGTAAGTAAAAATAGGTGGATTTGACCAGTAGATTCAACTGCCTGCCACCTTTTTGTCAATAACCACTTTCTTCTGGAAAAGTATTAAGGTGAAGAAAAGCAAGTTTTATTGAATCGAACCCATTTTCCTCTCGGTTCTTTTTTTTGTTAAAAAGCAGAAAAGACATTGTGTATAAAATACACCCGGTTTGGGTTGGGTTTAGGGGAGCCGTAAAATTACATTTCGTAAAAGAATCCCAACTTGAATAAGAAAAGAAGGAACATTCTTTGTTAGTCATCCCTCGTGAAAACTCAATCGAAGCCAAGAAAGAACTTCACGGGAATGACTCTTGCACGCGAGGAGGGTATATCCACTTTCTCGGATTTTCTTTTTCTCACCAGCACCCAAGAATTTCCTTGGTCCCTCATCTCCTGCTCTTATTTCCACCACTCCCGACAGTCTTCGTCATCGCCATCACATACCATCAAATCGTTGGATGATGCACTTCTCCAGATGTGCATTACTTTGTTGCCTCCCCTCCTTCTTGATCCCCATTCCGCTACCCCATGCAAACCATCTCTCTGAGCATATACCTTTGAGTCATATATTTTCTAAACTTCTTATCCAGTCAAAACCAAAAGCAAGTCAGGCAAGCGGGAAAACGATCACATGAAAGAAAATGAAAAGTATATATGGTAAGGGGAGCAAACAATAATTCTTAAGGTTTCTGGTCTCCTGCTCCTCCCCGGATTTTTCCGGGTTGTATAAGTAAAACTTAAGAAGAATGTAAACGGAGAGGTTTGCAGGGTTTTATGTGCAGGCAAGTTGCAACAAGATAAGAAAACTGCCTCCTGGCTCATTCCCATCACGATTGAATGTGTCTTGCTCCTGTTGTTATTATGATTATTACAATCTACCAATTTCCCCCGTTTTCGAGAAGAGTGATGTGATGAGGAGGATGCATACGGGAATCCTCTGCTATCAAGTGGCTCCTTGTTTGTTCGCTGTTGATATGCGCTTGCGTTTGTTACAAATCCTCATAAAAATTGACACGGTACAAGTACGTGGTGGCACTTGCTATACGTAGCTTTCCCCACTCTTGCTATTCCAGGTTCTTTGACTTTCAATTAATGTCCACGTGAGTGGATGCAATGCAGTAAAACACATTTTTCTTATCAGCTTTAATAATATTTTCATGTATCACATGAAATTTTGTAATATAATCTATACTGGTACTTACAACCGGAGTTACGAAACGAGAGCTTCTTCCGCTTCAAAGCAGTCGAATAATAATATATAGCAGTTGAATCATACTTGATCAAGTGTATATTATACTCATACTAGCAAAATTTGGTTGCACACGACCCGGTACGACTCACAATTGCAGGTGATGGATAATATCGATAAATGTAAAAAAAATACTAAAAATAGCATGGAACTCTCGTATTTTATCTTAGGCTTGCCTTTACAAAAGGATGACTCATTTACTTTACCTACAACAGGCCTTGGCATTGCATAAAGCAAACTTACCTGCTATTAACAAGATTTGGATAGCAAAGGTGAAAAAGACCAAAGAACTCTTTCCTTACTTGGCAAAGGGGAAAATGGGGATACAGAGGGTCTGTAGTTTGCAGGCTTCATGTATACATTGAAATAGCCATAAATTTTATACTGGCTAAATTGCATAATGAATTGTATACACGAAAGAATCTAGAATCTTAAAGGGAAGCGGGGAAGCCATGCATAGACAACATTTCCACTAACATGATTTCAACACCATAACGAACTTGCCGTGCCTATTCATAGTATAGTCATCTCATACTTCATGAACTTTGAAGAAAAACCTTGAATAAAAAATTGAACTTCTCAATGGAAATAAGAGCCTATACGTATACTTGCAGATTTTCATGACATGCAGCGCAAATGTATAATTGAAATGAACATAAACAGGATAAGTAGAGGGTGGATGTATGCTACACACTATTTTCAGAATAACTTGAAGAAGGCTAGTGGACGACAGAGCGCAGAAGGACATATGAAAGAGAATTCAAATCAGGGAAAGACGTCAGCACAAAAACGCTAGTCCATGTACGGCGTCTCATTTTATTCGATGTTACGTACGTAAATGCACATCGACTCAGGAGAACGCGAATCTATAAAAAACGAGCATTTTATGTCCATGCCTTCGTATGTTTTTGAAGATTAATGCTGTTCGAACTTTTTAAGTAAACTAAACCGGTCGTCGTGCCGTATTGTTCAAATGAGTTGGGTAAACAGTATTTAGAGAATCAATATAGCAAGCACTGCACTGGTCACTCTTTGACCATTTTGTATTTTTCATCTCATATGATACTGTGTAGTTTTTGCAAAGTTACAAGTCGGTTTATTTTCCATTTTCCCTAGTCATCATCATCCTCACACGGCGTTTTTTGTTTGCAGTCTCTGCACCCAAGTGTTTTACCGACATGAGTTAACACTAATGCTTATAGTGGGCATGGGTAAAAATTTCCCATAACATGAGTCTCTCTAACTCTAATGATCACTCGCACATCGCAAATCGCAAAATCATCATCATCATGTGATAAAAGCATTAAATCACAAGTTTGAAGTGAAAAAGCCAAAAAGGCATTAAACAGCTTGTATTTTTGCACCTTATTCATCCTCATATTTTGCTGTGTTAGCATAAGCATGATTCATAACACGTAACACGTAAGTCGCCTCGAGACTGAGGAATTAGCGTTGTGTGTGTGAGTATGCATGCGGATGACGTGCACAGATCTCTTGTCATTCATTCTTATCTGTTACCTCTTGGCTCTGACTTCAGTTGATGATCAGCTAATCAACGGAGTGCATGTGTGTTCCAAATTCTCTGTTTTTTAGTAATCGTGACATTAGTTGTAGTTGTTTATGTGGTGCATATTATATGCATACGGACTTTAGTAATATTTTTTCCATAAGCAAGAAAATCTCGTTTTCCAGTCTAGTCATAACAGCAGCTTATGGATAGTTTTTTCTCTCAGCAAACCAACAATTATTATGTGTAATGTGAACTCATTTATTTTATTCCAGGAAACTTGTAAAACGTGAATTGGCAGTGCCAACCCGAAGTTAAAAAAGTAGTTTGACAAAAAAATTGTGAGAACTAGTGATTAAATGATAAATACAATGTCTGGACCTGTGGAAACGGAGCTTCCCCCGCAAACGTCGGCATTCAGACGGAAGGACAAACTCCGCCTGTCCCTCCACAACGCAAGCAGATCAACAAGTAACGCAACCACTCCCACCACAGAGCCTCAAGAGCTTAAGGAACGGGTGCGATCCATCAGTTGCGATGAATTGGCTCGAAAACTTTCCAACTGTAACAATAAGCAAAGGCTCCCCTTTTTACTACTGGACTGCCGAGGCTACCTCTGCTACACGGAGTGCCACATTGCTGGAGCGGTACACATCGCCTGTGCGGACCGCTTTAATCGGAAACGTGTCCAGAACTGCTCTTCCGTCTTGGATTTGGTGAGCACCAACAATCGGAGAAATAAGACTGGTCCCAATGGAGCATCCTCTTCTTCCACTTCCCCCGCTGGGGCTAGCTCTGTCAGCGCAGCCAAGTGGAGAGATGTCATTGTTTATGATGAGGGAACAAGTGATCTCACATTGGACTCTGCTGGTCTTCAAAGCCCGATCTCGTTTGTCTTGATGCATCTTTTGCAAGAAAACCGGCAACCAATTTTTCTTCATGGTAAGTGCTACATTTTCCAAAACTCGTTTCAACTTAAAGCTGCCTGTTTCCAGTAAAAATTTATTTATAGATCTGAAAGCCACCCCTTCTTCCTTATACGCTTTGCTTTTAGTAATAAGATAATAATGTCTGCATGACATAAATCTTTTGAATTATTTTAAATTTTAAACCCCAGCTTCTCGGCGTCATCTTATGTCTGACTGAAGGAAATGATTCTTGTTAGCTTGCAATTGTTCCTCTCCGCTTCGGCTTGTACACAAATAGTGTCTTACGTTTATCGTTTTGTCATTCATGGTTTATATGCAAACAAGACGGGATAAATGGGTAAAAATATGTTGAAATGAATGAAAAGAAACATTACGTTTCTGTTTAGTTGTCCTTGTTTCCCTAGAGGGAAAACCTGTGTGAGGTTTGTCCGTAACGAGCGAGGGTGGAAAAAAGGGGGTTAAATTACTGGATTGTATGTGCTCAAAAAAGGGTGCAATATGCCAACAGTAACTACATAAGTCATTTACTTTATACATGTGGAGGGTAAAAGAAAAATATTCGTCACCCTTGAAAATAAAATTAAGGCACAGCTTTGAGCCATAAGCCTCGCCTGTTTGTTATAAATCAGGAGAGAAAATAATATACAGAGGAATGCTTTCATTGAGGATGGGAGCGGTTAAAATTCCTCTTTTTCTTTTCCTACACTCGCTCAACTCATGAATGAAGTTGAAGTTACACTTGTATAAAGACACGAGACGAAGACACGTCTAAAGAGATGGAGCAAACCATAATTCCGTTTTCAGGTTTTTCTTATTTTGTCACCCTTTTTACGACTTGCTCAAAAAGAAAAAACAGTTCCACTCCAAAAAATGTAAAATATGCTTACAGATGGACAAAAGCAAAATGAAGGGTGAATGGAATGAAGAAAAATAAACGTGTGGGCTAGGTACTTCAATAGTAATATAAATGAATTGCTGAGCTCGTAAAGACCAAACCTTTCTTTGTACGCGAGTATGTGCCCTTGTCTTTTACGATGGAAAAATATAAAAATGCCAAAAGTTTCTATTATAATTTTACATGTATTAGTGTACGCTTGCAGTGTGTATTTGATTGTAACAAGGATAATAATAATTACGACCTTTTGCTTTCGTGAGATATTTCACAGTTTATATGATATTTTTCCTTTTCCATCATATTTTCGGGTTCTTGATGGTTTGTTGTTACATCCGGGATGCTGGCATGATATACAACTCGTGATCTTTTCATGTTGTAAGGATCAGTCATCATCATGAGCGATTTCAGGTTTTAAGCTATATATTCTTTTTGCTGCTGACGTAATTATCTTTGAAAATCCTGAATTGCACATAATTAAATGTATACTAATGGACAACAGAGCTCGACTGCTGCAGAACAATACGCGTATTTTGCGACTGAGCGAACGTTTTGATTTTGGAAGCCTGCTTTCACGTTTCTCGCGTGGGCGAATGAAACATGAGTGCTACCCACTAGTACCAATTTTACCTTTCACAGAATTTGAATGATGATGGCAGTAATGGCAGTACACCCATATCAAAGTCCTTTCCAGTGCATCTCCAAGTAAACCGTACCATTGTGTGGTGGCTTTTCATATGCCGCAATGTTGAAGTAGGAAATTTCAGAGGGGGTTATTAAATTGATTTCAGCGACATTGTCCAAGTGGAAAATAATGTTTCATAACGGACATCAAATAGTTTCTATTTCAATTACTGTCTTATTATTCCTATTCACTGGTGCAGATATTTTTGGAAACTACGTGGGCTACCGGGGAATGGAGGGCTGGAGGTTTGTTTTGTAATAAAGACGGAGGCGTTGGATGAAAAATAGTGCGGAAGAAGTTCTATTTTTGATGAGGGTCCCCCGTATGCAAACGTTAATCCATGACCTAGTTCAACTAAAAATGGCGGAATTGTGTTGCAGAAACCGATATTCTGACGTTTGTAATTAACGATTTGCCTGCCAGGCGAGAATGATGAGATGTAAAGCGTGAATTCGTAGAAAAACTCTCGACGTTCGAGTGCTCATTTTGTTCAAAAAGAGGAGTACGAAATAAGAAATGTTTGGTGTAGGGTAGATAGATACCTGGCTGTCTAAAAGAAAACATTTAATAAAGGGCCTACCTATCATCCTCTTCTTCTCTTTATATTTTCTGATTGAATTTCCTGGAAGGACCGAGACTGCTTTTTTTTAGACAATTACATCACCATACCTGAAGGAGAAACAGAAAGTGCTATACAGCCACTTGACGTATGGAATGACACCATCACGGGGAAAAGGCGCTTTTAGCTTGAACAAAGTCAACATTCCGATATTGAAGGAAGGAGGTAAAAGCATGGAGGCACTTTTTAATATAACGTATACGTATACCCACTCTTGTCTTTATGAATAAAAAGCGATACGCTTGCCATTTTGTTCGGTTGCCACTCGGAACCTTCGGTTGTCCACTCGGCGGATGTATCCCATTGAGAAAGTCGCGGAGGTGCAAAACTCGTGGCAGTGTAATGTGAATAAGTTAGACAAATGTGGTGTTAGCTTAGAAACCGGATCGATACTTGTATGAAGCTTAAGTCGACCCAGATAAGGAAAACTGGAAAGCTATATATGATGAACCTTAAGGGGTAGAATATAAGGTTTGCTGAGAGTCCTTCTGATACGAGATTCCCTAAGAACTCCAATTTCATGAATGGAATAGTAGTGTATACAAGGAATGCATTGTGCAAAGGCATACGCAAAGGCAAAAGCAAAGGTTTTTATATAGATTTCATGCAATGATATGAGACAAAAACAGAATGAACAAATTGTATGGTAGAGAACATAGCTTAGCTATTCCCTCCACATCCAGCGTATAGCCCTGGTGGTTCTTATTACGCACACTGAGATTTGTCATTTCCTGTTTACCTTAAAGCTACGACTGTGTTTATTCACTCATGGCAGTTATAGTCTCATGTAAGAGCCTGTGATACTGGATGGGAACACTTGAGATCAATTGTGGGCACGGGCCTATTCAAATACGTTGGGTAGAACCATCACTTTGATTATATTTTGCTACTTTGCTAAGCAAATCCTGTGATAGTATATATGCTTCTATAATCAACGTTTCAACAATTTTTTTTACTTTTTGTTTATTTTTACGAGTGGTGGAAGTTTGATTGAAAAAAGGAAAGTCAAGGACATTGAAAGTCACTGCCGTGTGCTCTAGACGCTTACGTAGTGCTAAACGCCTGCGAGTCGCTTACGTAGTTACATAGGTAGCGGAAAAATGACTGATTTTGCTACTTTGCTAAGCAAATCCTGTGATAGTATATATGCTTCTATAATCAACGTTTCAACAATTTTTTTTACTTTTTGTTTATTTTTACGAGTGGTGGAAGTTTGATTGAAAAGGGATAAAATGTTGTTATCCTACCAAATCAGGGTTTTCTTCCTATCAAACAAGTTTTGTCTCCTATCAAATGATTTTTTCATCCTACGAGGGTTTTTATCATGCCAAACCAGTGTTTGGTGGGACATTTGCGGATTTAAAGAGATTTCACATCGATTTGGTGGTCACTGCGGCCAGGTCGCCCAATCAGTGGTCTGTTTGGAACATGAAGTGGACCTAGCTAAGGTTTGTGTTAACTTGCGCTCTCTCCGGTGCAGTTACCAAATGAATGTAGCATATATAAAAAATAAACTGAATTAACAGGCCACTTCCAGGGGAATTTACATGAACAATTGGTGTAATGGAAACCATTCGCCACAGTAATTAAAAGTTGCATCAGCGGCCACTAGGTTTAGTGCGACCGTAAAATGACATTATGAATTCTGATTTACAATCGAAAGGACTCGATCGGTGGTAACACCATATCGTTGATAAAATCTACAGATTCGTATGTATATTTGTATGTTGGTAAAAGTGGTGGAAAATTTTATAAATGGTACGCCAGCAGGATTTTTGGAACTCAGATTTACCGGAATTGAATCATTTCAAAATCCCGGAAATTTGACAAAAATTTCGAAAAAGATTTTAAAATTTGTCATTTGAAATCCCGGAAATGGTATTTTAAGGGCTTTAAAATCCTGGGAGCGGCGCTCCCGTGCTCGTAAAGATACACAGTGGTGAGCTAGATCTCACGTAGCCTTCCTGTTCCCAAGGCCGGACTCCGTTCGAGTTTTAGTTGTGGAGAAGTGGAGATATCTGTAAGTTTTGTATTGTGTATCCTTGCTGTTGTTTTCAATAATTTTTGACTTAATACAATTTTGACCCAATTTCGCTGTCTCTAGTGTCTCTAACCAATTGCACATAATATGTGCACTAAAAATTACGCACCAAATGAAACATTTCTAAAATATTGGGATGAGATTGACAATGGTAACTTTAACTGAATTCATTTTGTACATGTTATTAAAATACAGGGTGAATTGCAAAGTTCCGCCCAACCTTCGTATATGGGTTCTTTGGTATTTTTTCTGCATTCTTCGTAATGTGTCGAATTTGTAACCGTTTTTGAGAATCCTAATGCTTAGAAAAGTCGAAGGAACCCATATACGGAGTTTGAGCGGAACTTCGCAATTTATCCTGTATATGGTATGAAATATGTTAAGCGTGTTCGATCACTTCGACCTACCAATCAAATTGGTGTTAGTAAAACATAAATATAAAATATCTTATACTGTTTCAACCAATAAACCTGACCTGTGAAATGTGCATAGTTTGGTTTAGTAGGATGAAAACCCCCGTAGGATGAAAAAATCGTTTGGTGGGATCCAAAACGTATTTGGTAGGAAGAAAACCCTGATTTGGTAGGATAAGTAATTCCATGCCTGATTGAAAAAAGGAAAGTCAAGGACATTGAAAGTCACTGCCGTGTGCTCTAGACGCTTACGTAGTGCTAAACGCCTGCGAGTCGCTTACGTAGTTACATAGGTAGCGGAAAAATGACTGATTGATGCTGGGTTTGGATATGTTTATTGTTGATGTCACTGTTTTACGTATGTAAACAGGATAATAACAATTTTATTTGATATTTTGCCCTTTCCCGTACCAAATCAATCTTATTTGAATGACTGTAATGAGACATGAGACAAATCGACGTAGTGTAATACACGCTACGTGCTGTTACATATGTGCCAATTACCTCGTATTGTCTGATTTCGCAGGGTTCTGCGAAGTTTGACAGGTTGCTTCATTGAAATAAGTGAAATCAATAGGGAAAAAGTTAACAAGCTCCCATTCACTATTCCATCCAGCCTACATATATACATACTGGGCGTTTTTAAATACCCGCACCTATATGAGAAATTACATGGGAAACACCATGGAAAAAAAGTTTCAGTTGTCAAGTTGGCTTGAACGGTGCAATGTCAACGAAAAATTTCCCATGTAATTTCCACGTAGGTGCGGGCATTAAAGAAAGCCCTGTATTAGTCAAAGAATGACCACCCACGCAAGTTGTATATTATTATGTGTATATAAAAAATATTCATAAAAAAGAAAAGTATCAAATCCTTCTAGAAAATAGTAAACTTCAAGCAAATACTGTATCTCGGAACGTGACATTTCAACTTGGTCGGCACTCCAAAATGTAATCTTTTACCATGAAAATTTTATGTGACAGGCAGGCAATCTCAAAAGATACACATTTCACAGCTCCTTTGTCATTCCTGATTCAATATTTAAAGCAAAGCCGGAAGGGAAGGCCACTACCATAAAAGATTCGGGCCGTGAACTAGCACCACACACGGCAAGACAATTTTTGCTCATTCATTAACTTAATTTCACAGTGACGAGCCCAGCAATCAAGCACCGTGTACCGGAAAAAATGAGAATCCTGAAATTTTCTCATTTATTTTCCACCATGCTTCGACATGCAAAAGAAAAGCAGGTTACTTCGTAATGTAAAAAACTCTTCCGAATATTTACACATAAAACGCGCGCATACAGTCTATGGCATATTCTCGAGTAAAAAAATATAAACTGATATTTTTGTGATGGGATAAAAAATTGAGACGCAGTAGGCGAAGTAAGAAACTACGTGGGCGGGTTTGAATGCATCCTTTTCCCTATTACTCTGCTCGGATGTATCCACCATATCAAATGATTTTTACGGTTAGGACAAAATAATGGGCAACTATTATGTATGTATTCATTCATTCACTCAAATTCACTGACTCTTTCCATTCATGCTTTTATACTTCCCATGTTTTTTTGTCTTGATGAAATTTGAGCTTGAGCGTTATATAAAAATTAAGCCATGTGATTCTTAACTGTCAGGTGGTGGTCCATGATTTGCACGGAATAATATGATGGGAGATAATATGTAGGCTTATAGGGAGCGTTGGTGGGAGTAATGAATAAGAAATTATATTACCCCATCATGAGAGTGTTATTGCTCCCGGTATTCTAACCTTGCCCTCAATCTAAGCCTCCAGTGAGCAAGACTTCGGGTGGGTGGTGTTATTGTAGTAATTCCATAAAGCAAACAGCGGAATGCTTTTTGCACGCGTGATGGAAGGATAGCGTATCATAACAGAAAATTCATTTTTCCCCTTTTTGACGTGAAAGGTATCAAGTGGAAAACTGTATGGGTTATTTTTAGTGTATGCTAAAAGTAGAAAGAACGAAAATGGAATGCTTCATTTAGTGGAAACATTCAATATTAACGAGGAAGCCTCACTCTGAACCCAAATCTGACGTGACACCTGCGCGTTCCTTCTGTGAACTCATGAGATAGCGTGTGATCCCAATGATCCTGGAGCAAGGCGCTTTTAGTAAGCTATTCAATGGAATTTTCGTCAGTTTCATTTTCTCCTGGCTTCATCAGGGTAATCTTCGCTAAACTACAAGAAGAGCAGCAGTGGCTTTGCCTAAACAGGGTCTGAGAGAGAAAAATCTAATTTTCCAGGAGAACGGATCACAGATCATGATGCCGTGTGGCGGATGGGGTACAAATTTGGCACTGGAGCTTTATAGCTATTTTCATTGTGTATAAACGTGTCGTTTGGCCTTACAAGGTATGTCTGAGCTTGTGATACTGGGAGGCGAGAGCGAGCAAAAGTGTCTCGGGATCTGGAATACGTATTATACTGATTCACTGGCTGGATATCGTGCTCATTTACAAATATAGCTAACTGGAAGATTTGGAAGAGTGCCGGGAAGAATGTCCAAATACACGGGGGCAATGCAGACAGGATATATTTACCTTGGTTAATCCCGAATTTTTTGTAACAAAAAATGCTCGTGTGGGCGAGAAATCAAATGCATCTACATTATACCTACATTCAGAGCTGACTTATATAGGTTCATTCCAAAGTTTAGTTACTTGTATCGTAGTAGCAGAGTGCCACACATTGTTCATGTTTCGTATCTACTCCCTCTCCTATTTATTATATCTGCTTCATTTCACAGCTGGGAAAAGGGAAATGGCGTGTACAGCATGGTACGTATAAGTTATGTATGAGTACCTGGGAAAGTTTTGTTTTTAAAGATAAAGAAAGTCTCCTCATTTATGCATGTCTTCACCTCGAAGTCTTCATGTTACTCGTTACTTCCTGAGAAACAGTCCATTTATAGAATACCAGAGTCATTGGTGGTTTCTGGTTACCCTCATCAAAAAACAAGGATCCTCCTACGGGAAAGAATGATTATGAGATTCGCCGTTGCATTTCAGAAGTGAAAGACACCCACGCACTTCCAAATCTCCAAGTATCTTGAGAATTTTCCTAAGATAACAGTCCTACCGGACAGTGAACAGTATAAATATATACATCTTGGTTGAAATAAATGCCTCCCTTTTGCACTGTGTCATGCACAGTGGAGCCTTTAGAATTCTTTGGATTCTTATGAAATCTGGAGCAAATGAAGATGAGCGTGCATACAGAATGCCTTAAAAGTCTGTTGATAATAGAGAGTAAAACTCTGACACTGTGTGTGTTCAAATGGCGTCGCTAATACCTTTTGTCTCCAAACAAATCAGGGCTCTGGTGACATTTTCATTAGGAAAACCCACACACATTTTATACACCCATTTGCAGTTGGACTTGCGGAGATAGACGGCAGTGAGCTGGATTCGCTTGAACTCGCAAATATAGACTGTGAGTATATTTTTCTGTACAATACAACGTTCGGTGAACTGAAGGAAGACTTACATAATTTAATGGTATGTTTGAATAAAGGATTCCCGTTCGTGACAAGATTGAACCGACAGCGCGGTGGTGGTTTGGCGCAGGACGAAATTAAGTAATGAAATTTTTATCAAGTTGGAGAAAGGAAGTAGGTGGTTGACATACAGGAAAGGCTATATATTTCTTGTGTTTAAGCGTGCTGCTTACTTTAATGTATTGTATACCGTAAGATTTCTTATAGAGACCGGGCAGAGTACAATATTTTACACTATAGGGCTAAATATTTAATCATGGAATTAGTCATTGATAGCGCCAGCTTACATGGCTTCTTCCGCACTTTCTGTAATCAGTAAAGCATCCGTCAATGTTAAAAAAGAGTAGCCGTGCAAGGCGGTTCCATACAGCATCTTCCGCTTTTCCAATAAGTGAATAAAATCTGCAGACAGAGTGGCAGCTCATCGCATCGCGGAAGACACATGTGGCCTTGTCATATTGGAGCTTGGTGAATTTATTGCTTGGGCAGAGATGAATGACACTTTCAGTTGGAATGATGTCATCTTAGCGATTCATTCGCAGTCATCGCGCTGAACTTCGGGTACTCAACTCATATCTGTGCGGTATGTTAATACTAAATTATTCAATCGCATCTGCCATTGAATGCTGAATAATAAAATGGACCACATTTCTTTGAAGGGGAACGAAGGAAGCGGAGGATTTCACTTAAATCCTACAAAAGAAGTAGCCCACCAAGCCAGCAGCACTTTTTCGCGTGTGTGGGAATTTTTTAATAAGTAGAGTAGTCGGAAGATGCTTTTTGAGTATAAGCAAAGTTTGCTGGAAACTGAAACCTAATCTAAGATGTCTTTCTGTCTTTTGTTTGTCAACTTATATCTGGGTTGTCTTCAGAAAGTATTAGGTAATTAAAAAAGGAAGGAGAACGTCTTTATGATGCTTTTAAGTGGAGCAAAATGATAGAGCCTAGAATTAAGAACTAAGTTTATTTGTGACATTTGCTACTATAGAATATGAAAATACCGCAAGGATTTCCCGGACGGAATAAGCTTCCGCGTCCAATGAAAACATTTTCTGTAGTATTGAGTTCCAAGTATATTTATATTTAAAACCTTTTTAGATATTAGAATTTGCATCATCCGCGTTTATCTCATGTCTACTTTATCTTTACGTTGGCGGCCCTTGTGTTTAACTTTCTAAACCAGGGAAGTACCAGTTCTGGGATGCTCGTATCTGCTTGTCTGTCCTAGTCATCTGGGGGAAAGTGAATTTCTAAAAAAAAGAAGTTTGTGTGGGCTATAGACGTTGTCGTTGCAAAGAGAAAACATGCAACTCCACTTTTGTGTGCGGGCTCATTGATAAAATTCTAGAGAACTCGTTCCCATTCCCATCCTGAATGGCGGAGGTGTATATATACGTGCTTTCGTCGTCCCACCAAGATAGACTCCAGCACCCACTTTCTTTCTTTCCACAAGGTATGAATGAGTGCGCGACGAGCGTGGATGATTATGATTATAAGGGAGCTCGATCATCGTTGAAAACAGCCGAGTAGAAACACGACAAAACGCTGTATCAGCACCTCTCTGGGAGATTCTCCATCGTACGAGTTTCAATGGCCCTTGTTCGAGATGACAACATCCGTTCCGATTACACATGAACGGGAAAAGTTGAAATGACTTAGTGCAAGGACGACGGCGGAGGATGCTATGCTGTTCCCTATGTGGAGAAAGTTGGGGGGTTTACAAAGCGTCGAGCTCTGTAGAAAAGAATATATTATTAGTGAACGAACGCCGCAACTTTCGCCTTTCGCCGTTCACTCAACAGCAGTTGTATTCTATTATCAGGATCACTCAAGCGTTTTTTGACAGTACCATCTAGCTTCGTGGTAGTTGAGCTAAGAGTGCTATAGAACTTTTCCAAAAGTGAATGAATGGAGGCTTTATATCTGGAAAAATGTATCGGCATCTGCCCACGCTTTCCGGAAATATTTTTGCACGCCGTCAACTTCTCCTTTCGGGGTTGTGCATTTTAGGGTACACTCGAGAGTTTCATAGTTTCTTTTTGGTATGCCTTTGTCATTGGCTAAAAGTTGTGGTGGTGCAACTGACTGAGTGAAGGATTCAGTATGAATGTTGAGATTCTTGTCGTAACTAATCCGTGGTTTATTGATTTATTTGTACACGTGGTGTACGTTTGAAGGAAAATACTTGTCAGGATTTTAATGCAAAAAACTGTTTTTCTTCGAAACTGAATATGTGGAATTGTATTTTTAGAAATTTGTAAGGCAGCAAACAACTTTACAAGGAGTCATTCTTGGAAACTAAAAACACTTTTGGTTGAAACAATAAACAAAATCCTGTAACCATCAAAGTTCACAGGACTATCGCATTACAACTAGGCGTTGTGAGTGTTAAATACTGATAGTCAAGTACATAAACACAGTCAGCCGAACAGAACTGACTGACTCATTTTTATAAACGAAGAATTATCGTGAATGCAATATTGAATGTTAACCTGAATGCACTAGATTATAGGATATTTACCTACATAGGTTATCTCTACCATAAGGCAACTTCCTATTTGCTAATAACTAATGAAGGGTATCATCAAATGCGATTAAGTAAATATGGTGCTGTATAATTTGTACTCTAGCTCTGTTACTTGCAAATATTATGAATCTACTTGTAAAGTTTTTGCGCAGATTGGATAAAAAGAAATGATTCGAAATAATTGTTTAAACGACGAAAATGTGAATTTGCTAATAACTAATGAAAAGGGTATCATCAAATGCGATTAAGTAAATATGGTGCTGTATAATTTGTACTCTAGCTCTGTTGCTTGCAAATATTATGAATCTACTTGTAAAGTTTTTGCGCAGATTGGATAAAAAGAAGTGATTCGAAAGAATTGTTTAAACGACGAAATGTGAATGTAAAGTAAATGGAAATGTAAACAAGTAAAATTCATAAATCTTTGACTTAGCAATACGTAATATATAGAGTCGTGCTGCATTTTTAGAGTTGCTGCACAATTTTCATGCAACGCATTTTAAAATGGATGAATCATTGACTCGTGAATTCGTGTTGGTGTTTTAATGACAATGCAATGACGATGATATTAGTTTATGCATAGAATATAAGGGTTAGTAATGTGGTACGGTATGTGCACCACTATTTGCTTGAATGACCGAATAGTACCTGCTCTCATACGATATGCAAACCGTTCCTGGTTTTATAAATTATGTCTGAGAGGTATGACGCTTTCGTCATACATACGTTTGCAGGTAATATTACAATTATTATTATTTAATGTGAACTTGGCCGGCGCGGCTGATGACTGGAACCGAAAAGGGGTAGTTTTCTGCTTCACATTACAATCACGTTGTAGGTATCCTTTTTTGTACCACCACCCCAACGCAATATTGGTAACTCTCACTCACTCACTCAGTCATACCCACTCAGCAGGGAAATGAATGAGTATATCCGGTGAGAATACATTATTAATACCAACATCCACACATTTAGTCATCATTTCACGAGCGGGGTGTTGCTAAACATGTACTACGTCATCATACCCCGTACCTTGGCCTTAAATAACGGCCAAATCTCATGACAAATAACAATTACCGTGTCACTGACAAGTGGCGATGAGGAACTGGATTAAATTTCAGAAGGTGGGAAAAGTGTTCTCAGACTAGGAATCTTGTTAGTTAGTATTATATGACCAAAAGTAAAGTGACAACAAGGTCTAACTAGCATATCATAAACTGTATATAATGTCGGTAAAAGAAATCCTTCAGGATCTCATTTTTTGCGGCTGGATGGATTGTTTTGAGATGAAGCGTGGTTAGAGTACATACAAACTGTCAAAGTTAAAAATAAACTTGGAGGAACTTAGAGATCTCGTTTTTTTACAACATGCCCTTCTGCCCATTCATCATTTACCCTGTTCAGGGAAGCGTGTTTACAAGAAACAAAATATGTAGTCGTTGTGAAAAATACTTCATGGAAATTTGATATTGAAGGATGAGTAGAAGAATTTATCTTTTCGCAATGTCGACCGTCTCGTCTTTTTTGTTATTCCGAGTAAACAACTGCGCAACGTACAAACATCTTGCGAAACCAATTTCTATTCGTAAACTTCTTCCCTCAAGTAGTATTCATATTTCCTGTTGGGACTTTTAGAACACGAAGCCGGTAGTAGTTCTATTTATAATGTAGATCAAGGTTCCCGACTGCCTTTTTGTGTACTTGCTCCCATTATATCTCGGTTGCGGTGCGGCGTTAGTAAGCTGGAAGAAGGAAGTTATAGCCAACCTGCTCGTAAGTTATCTCTGAATCATATAGTGCGAATCATGATCATCATGAGATGACACGTAGCATCAGGAGACTGGAGACTCATAAGTGTCGTTGGGTCATACCGTACATGAGTAATCATAAATGTTCGGAGGGGTATTTTCTTTAAAAAAAAGTCGTTGATTTTTTTTTACTTTATATTTGCATTCTTTTGTCAAAACCCTATTCATCAACAATTCTGGTCTTAGCTACAATATGACAGTTTGTCGATAGTTGCTCATACCTATTAGTCATCATCCATGGCTTCTGTCTGACTCCACATGTGTATGAGTGTGTACAATTTTTACAGGGGTAGCTTATACACTCTTCTCTGCTTTCCCATTTTAAAACAATTCCCACAAACCGATGACGATTCAATACTATCCATTCATGAATGAGCCAAACGGAAAGGATCTCACTGAGGCATAAGGGTCCGACCAAAAGCACACCAGCAACCCCAAAAAATAAATAGTAAATATGGTACAACAAAGGACTTTCTGTTTTGCAACTGCGTCTCTGAGCTGGACTATTTAGTCATCAACTTTTTTCCATGCCCTAGACCAAGCCAAACCCTAAGCCAAGTCATCAGGATTGGCAGCTGCAGACCCTGCATAAAGAATGAACGCATGTTATGTGTGTGTATGCATGCATATCCTTCCGTTTCCCACTCTCTGGGTGACTAACTGCTCAAAACTGAAGGGCTTCGCTTTTTCACTAAACGTTTGCTTCGTCTCTCTGGATTTTTCCTGATGCATGACTATGACTACACACGCATTTTTGTTATATAAATGGGAATACGGAAATGTGAAAAATGTGAAGTATGAATCGAAACGGACGGAGGAGGAATAAGTCATGGGACAGTTTTAGGTATACGCGGCGTGGTCGAGTCGATCTCCTTTTTTGTACGGGTTCCTACTAAAACAGGGATATCCTCAGCCGCCTCATTGCCCAAGTTCATAATTTGCTTCTGTAGACAGTTGATGATTAATCTTAAAGTTTAATGTACAAATTACACATTGCTTCCAAAGTACTCACATTTTTTTCGCTTTACTCCGTCTCACTCAACCGTGTTCTTAAGAATAGGTACTCTTGTACTCTGCACTCCACTGATGAGTACATGCACAGGTACATTATCTGATCGTCTTTAAGAATCATATATTACTATGTGAGTACCTCATTCACAGAGTAGTGGTCATAGCACATCGTGCAAACGTTGCATGTACTCACCTACCAGCATTTTAGGATAGACACCTATTCATACCACGTTTCACTACAGCAAACCATTGTTTAGCAGACCCCTATACGGCATTAGGAACATTTTTGTGTAATGCACATACACACATACATGCATTTCACTCACAGTTCACACATTCAGCCTATGATCGTCATCAGCGTATAGTAGAAGTATATTACGTACCTACCCAGTTTTAATGCACATTGTGTGTATGCGTAACTGACAATTGGGTACGAACTAGAGAATAGAGAACCCTCTTCCCCATATACACATTTATTTTGTGAACCTTCCAGTTCACCCAGACTTTAGATCAACATGTATTCATCAGGTTCTGCGTAAAGTTTAGTCAGTTGTCAGTTGGAGCGTGGTAGAAAAGGATCTCGTAGAGAAAAAAAAATTTCTTCCAGAGTGTACAATAACATATACATATTATTATATTTTTCAACTCTGATTGTTCCTTGTTTCCCAAGATTCACACGCGCTTCAAGTCCTTCCACTCCAGTATTACTTGGTACTTACTTTTGCACACATCAAAGCATACACACGCTCTCCAAGTTTTTGTTTGTGTGTGTACACAACATCGACATACTTTGTGCTGCTTCTTGAATAACTTTATACTCTCTGCTATCGATATCCGTCACTCAACTCAGTCGGTTATCGTAGGTTGTGCCAACAACATCACAATTGTATACTCTCTACTTCCGTCGAGATTTTTCGTCAAATTATCAGAGTTGTGATATTCTGGAAAAATATAAGCCAAAAGACGAGCTTACTTCTACACTACACTATAAAAAACTACCGTTATTTTTTTATATTGACAAAGTGGAGACATCGAAAGATTCGTGTCAAAAGCGTAAATCAAATAATTCCAGGAACCAAAGTCCAGGAGCAGCTTTACAAGTGATAAAAAATCTTTTAGTGAACTCTCACTGGTGAAGAACAGTGTGCCAGCAGATCTCACTTTATTGAGCCACTTGAGTAAAAACGCCTCTGTAAACACATTACCGTAAACATTAACGTGTCTCAACGAGATTAAAACTGTGGAACTGTAGCGAACATGAGAAATTGTGAACTCCGGTGTTAAATCAAATTACCACGTAGTACGGATACAAAATTCTTTGGGTATGTATTCATTCATTCGTTTGATTTTATAGCTACTGAACCGAAGTATATTAGAAGTAACATCAACATCCCAGCAGAGTTATGGCAAACTTTTGGGTTTCTCGATTTTTAATTGGCCTAAGCTAAGTTGCTTATTGCAGAGAGCAATTTTCATTTTGGATGATTGCATTTTGTCGTCTTTTTAATTAAATTTTGAAGCGGAAGTTGGTTTATGATAATTCAAAACACTTGCGGCATTACTTGGTTATATTGCTTACGCGAAGTGGTCACAAAATGTCTAGAAAGATTTTCTCGGCTTGCATCATTGCTGTCATCATCATACGTATAAAATGTACTGCACTTAGCCTATTTGCATTCATGATTCACTTCAAGTGTGATCTCATAGAAAGACCCCCATGCGCCTTTGTGCATAAGTCAGCAAATTCCATTTGAGTTAGGTTGAACCTCCGGTTTCTTTAAAGGACTCCCACTCTCCTCAGCAATCCTAAAGTAAATAGTGTGGATTTGCAGTTTTCTCGAGTGAAATGTAACGATCTTTTTCGCGTGGAAAGTTAAAGAATGCTTTTCCTCTTTTATAGACATTTTATGCCCAGTCTGGATTTATAGCTCCCACGGGACATTTTATAAAGCTTAGGAAGCAATTATATTATCTTTTAGATCACCCAATCAGTCGTTGAGTTTGTTACCAAAATCCATTTGAGTTGAGGAAATCACGTCAGGCCAATACTGTCAAATTGTTTACTTTGGAACAGCTAATTAATGAACCGATACACAGTAGTGCTCGGTTAGCACAAATGTAGAGACACAATTAAACCGTATAAAATGCCGACCAACAGCCAACATGAACAAATGCATCCCATCTGTGTACGGTCGTTTTTGTTTTCCATGCTAATTAATTTTTTTCCACTGTAACTCCCTTACACTCTGGATGACTCATGGTATATAGGAGAGGTGCCCAAGTTGATACAGCATTGATTACAGCAGCTTTTTGCTACTGCGTTGCGTACCTATTGTTCAAGTGCATGAGTTGGCTGTACGTTCCTCCTCCCAAACACCAACGTAGTGTAACAAAATTACAACAATTGTGCGTTTTCCGGTGACGAATCTCTTCATACTTTACAAGGCTTCTTGAAGTCGTCAATGAAGTATTCCACCCCTCCTTTTAACAGTTAATGAAATGACTTGCTCGGATTTCTCCTAATTTGCTATTTGGTAGGAGTTGCAGCCATAAAATATCGTTTCTCGTATTACACTCTCTTTATCTTACAAAGTGCGGTAATATTCCATCCTTCAATTAAACCACATTATGCAGATGGCAAATTTCTTTCTACCAGAGATGTTTCTTATAATCTGGAAATAATTGGCGTAAACGTAAAACTTGGCTAAATCGAGTTCATTGTATTAATAACTATATAAACCAGCAAGGTATTGCGCTAACATGGTTATCTCTTTTGCATGAATGACAGTTTTGCTCTCTGTACATTATCCCCCTATAAATCTATACTCTCCATATCATAATACTTGAAATGACATTGCATAAAAAAGCACTTGAAGCTGAAGGTTGCTTAATTGAGGATAAAATACAGACAATCATAATGACGGCTATATTGCCGTTCGCATATGGAAAATTTGAGAGTACGCATTTTTTGTTTATATGATACGTAGTATGTGTGCAGGATGATGGTGTGAGTGGCGACGAATGAGTCATCCTTTTGTAGTTGTAGTAGTCCGTGTGGTATGCCTAATATTCTCGCTCAGCTTGCATGCAATATATATTTCTATGCCAAAGAAAAAGGGGTTTCAGCGTATCGCATCTCTTATTACTCATATCTGCTTTTTGGCTCACACGGTTTTGCCCCTACTACGTCTGTTTATCGAGTAATGGACGTAGTATTACGTGGTGGGTATTGCGTATTTTAATACTGCTGCCGTGCCATGCATGCCACCACATCAATACAGTTCAGTATTCGAGCAAGGTTTACGTGTAAGGTAGCAAGTAGAATTATTTGCATGCTGATTTTTTTTGCAGCGATCTGCAAAAAAATAAAAACTTGTTGCTATTCTTTGTAGTGGGTAACCCCCTGTTTTGCACTTGGCAGTAGTTGTTTATAAAACCTATGAAACTTTTTTTTATATGAATTGATGACACTATCTCACACAAACTGCAGCAAAACGCATTTGAATTTCATTGTTAGGTTCAAGTTAACAATGGGGAAGAAATGGAGTAGATTCAGTGAAATATCACTGGGTGTAAATTATCTCATGCAGAGGTCACACTCATACACTCCACCAGCAACTGTAAAATTCTCGATAAAAATGATTACACATTCCCATTTCAGTTTCTAGAATCCTAGTAAAAGAAAGCCCACAACAACGAATCTTTTTACTATATCTTGCATGCCAAGCGGCAACGGTCTATAAAACAGAGTTTTGGGTATATGATAACTCACAACAGTAGTGTTCCGATTTGTCAAGAAAACCTGACACGTACGTAAACTATGCTGCTAACGGCTTAGGTACATTTTCATGCTGGCTGACAAAGTTAATGAAATTTATGTATGTAGGCATTTCGTAATACTCGTATATAGTGTTATTTTGCTGTATAGTCTAATGTGAGTGTAGCTGTATTAGTTTCTGTCTGACAGACTACCTTTCATTTATTTTCGGAAAACAGCGGCTTCAATCTATCTACCCACATCTGCTCACTTCTTTGCTCTCATTCACTAATGAGATATGTGTTTACAAATTTCCAAGAAACTACTAAAATACAATTCTCTACCAATAGCGTACCAGATACTACTGTTCGTACCTATTTTTCATGAGTCAAGGGAAGGCAAGGTGATCTTGTATTCCTCTCTGTAACCCGAACCAGAAGAAGAAGCTGGGGTGATATTGCCCTTCCTGGAATTTTTTCATGTCAGAGGTGACGTCGACACAGACTTCACACTTACAGTTACTCCCATATACAGCTTTCCCGTAAAACCACAATGTGAAAGGGAAGGCTTAATGGTGGTAGTCGCGGAAGTTGAGAATACATTTTACGTTATTTTCCCGTTAGACCACATCCCCAGGGATTGGAATTGGATTACTGATTGTTTTTACATTGTAATAGTTACTCATGTTCCGTCCGACCATAGATGCACGTGTAATAGCTACTTTTCTGTGGAAGGAAGGATACAGGGAAAAATATTGAGTAAAATTCATTCATTCATTTGTGAAGGGCATATATTTTAATGGGTTCCAAGCGAAGCTAGATATCCGTCTTGTGCGGTTAATCAAGCATTCTCATACTCAATTTCATGTAGGTTGTATTGTCATAGGTTTTTGCTACTGACTGTGTGTCTACTGTAGCACTCATTCTGGTTTACTGTTCTAATTGTAAGGTAAATCCACCATACATAGGGAAATACTTAACTGAAGGACGTTATAAGCTTGAAAAGTGTATATTGAAACTTTTTTCCGGTAGAATTTCCCCGTCCAATTTTAGCCAAACTTGCAACACATCGATCAAATTCAAAGGAACTTCATATTGGTTCGTTTGATTCTGTCTGGCTGTGCATTACCATTAATACTAAACCATACACCAGATGCAACAGAACGTCCAAAAGTTTAGCGAAGCAGAAAAGTGCAATAATCCTGAATCTCACTAAAGTGCAAAGTTGTTTGGAAGAGTGTACTGTATCCCAATTTTGTTTCGAACTCTAGAGAACCCGTGTGTAGGCATTCGTTCCACAACAAGGAGAAAATCTGGTCATTGCTGGATGCTCAGGTGTGTGTGTGTTGTGTTGTGAATACACAAAATTCGGTTCGGGCTCTTCATCCCACGCACACACAACGAAATTACTTAACACACCGTCAATCCTTCCACTTTCTTGCTAAAAACCTGGAGTGAAGGAACCAGTATAGTATAGGTCCTCAGCCCAGTCATGCCTTTCACCAGCCTCTACTCTCAACAGCCAACTGCTGTGTGTTACAGCGATCGGAGTGGCAGTAGTGCCAGTTGTTTGAGGCTTTCACTACTTCAACGTCGCAAACTTAGGAGGAAAGGTAAATGAGGGGAATTTGCAGAGGCGTCAAGTGTCGATTCTACTTAGTATTTATATCAGTAGTAGTTTTCATGCATGGTGTGGATGGGGTATAGGAAAGTGGAACACAAGTCGTCCTTCATTTACTTTACACCTTCCATGAAACTCGTACACCTTTGTTCATCAACCTGCTCTGCAGTGTACGGCGAAAAGTAGGTAGGTATTTGATATGTATCAGCAAAAGCAGCAGTTGGTCCAGAAAGATGAATCAGGGGGTTGCGTATAATATTTCAAAGAAGATGTTCTCCGAGTGAGGGCATGAGTCAGGCATGGCATAAGTGTATCCTGGTGGATGGTACACCTCTTTTTCCCCATCAATAATTCAAAAGTCAAACAATTTGAGCTCAGTATTTGATCAATTTTGTGCGTATTACTGCCTACAGTACTTCAGCCTACACCTTGTTATGCCGCTACTCCTATTTTTAGCCCAATTGCATGAATAATTGATTGATCATCTGTCGAGCATATGAGTATTAAAAATGTAAAAAGTTTTTTCCATTTCTTTTAACCACTTTTCACTCTAGTGCTTGCTGTTGTTGTAGGGAAAGCAAATATGTAGTTAATTTGAGAATATGATGATGATTTCCCCGAGTAAACAAAAAGGGGAATGTCTGCAGCTTTATAATGGTATTGTAGTTTTGGTGTGTAGGTTGATGTTTGTGTATTCATATCAATACGATGACGTGTGAGTAAGCATGTATGATATTATGACAAATTGAAACTTAGTGGTATAGGTATGTTTTTACGCATTTATGTAACTCTTTCCTGGCTAATGTTACTCGTATCATTTCTACTAATATCTGAGCTATACATAACCTTATGATATTACATAGGCTTGATCCTGCTATACGCTATCCCATCTGAAAGCAGAATTCTTGTTAAAAAATGGTTATTAAAGTGTAGGACTTACTGGAAAGGCTATTTAAATGAACCAAACATGTTTTCATGGTATACTTAATATTCCTCTATTTTTCTGATTTGTGTAGGTGGAATCAAAGAGTTTTCACGATATTATCGTGACCTGTGTGACAGTTGTAACATCAAAAAGGATCTCACAATCGGATTAACGATGCCTCTAACAAGTAGTCATCCGCCAACCTTCCTCCTCCCCTGCTCCCCCTTGCCCCCACTCTCGCCTTCCATCGTGTCCACGCCAAACTGTGGGATTGACAAGTTCGAGAAGGAGCCTCCAACCAAAGTTCTCCCTTACCTGTACGTGGGCAACGCGAAAGACTCTACAAACTCCAAGCTATTGCAGGAACTTGGGATTGGGTACATCCTCTCCGTGACCAACCCTCCCTTCTCATCCGCGTCATCACACTACACCAATAATAATAACAATCTTCATCATAGTACTGAACAGACATCCGAATTTCGCAAGATGCAGATTCCCGTTTCGGATAACCTTTGTGAAAATCTTGCACCTTATTTTGATGCTGCCTATGAGTTTATCGGTAAGTATTACAACTTCCCCTCTCCGCATCATATTTTAGCGCACGTGTACCGCGTAGGTTGGACGTGTTGCCTTTCCTTTGTCTCATATCAAAGGATATTTGCATGGCGTGATGGAATTGTTTGTTTGGTGAGCCATCAGGAAGCTTGAGCTTCCCGTGAAATATCATCTCACTTTGTAATCTTCCTACTCCCACTAACACTACCCACATGCCATTAAGAGGATATTACATTTTGAGAAAAAAAAGAGATCCCATCCGCCTTCTTCCCCAACTTTTGTACAATTTCAAATTATTATTATTTATATATAGTTGACTTTATCTCAAATATCAGGCAAGCATAAAAGTCAAGTTGATTAGAGCTACAAAAAATAACCCACACGTATATACAAATAATAACCCCTCTCACAGTTTTCCCTTTTGGAGAGGAAATGATGATAAGAAAGTGTAATTCCAGACGAGATTGTAGAAAGAGGATGCGGAATGAGATCTACTGATTAAACAAAAGTTCGTGTTGACTGCGCCGTCATATTTTCTTTTTTGCTTAAGTGGGATTAACAGTGATTCCTTTTATTTGTTTGCAGAGGAAGCTCGGAAATCCGGATCCAAAGTATTGATCCATTGTCAAGCCGGGATCTCAAGATCGCCCACTATTGCCATCGCCTACATAATGAAACACATCAACATCAGTACCCTAGAAGCTTACGCACTTGTACAAAAGGAACGGCGAATCATCTCGCCCAACTTGAACTTCATGGGCCAGTTGGTAGAATTTCGAATCAAAACTGAAGGGAACTTCAAGCTGCAGCAGTAGTAGCAGTTGCAGCTCGGAAAACGAGTCCAGTATGGAACTGGAAACTGCGGGCTCTTTCGAAGAGAGTTGCAGTAGCAGCAGTACCAATAATCGTAGTAGCAGTAGTGCTATCAGTAATAACTCTAGTAGTAGTAGCAGTAGTAGTTCCGTTAGTCGTTTGAATAATCACCATCATCAACTTAAGAATAGTCGTCATTCCATATACCTTATCTTCAGGGATTAGTAGCAGTAATGAGATGAACAGCAGCAGTATCAGTAGTACTCCCATGATTGTAGCTGACTAGAAACAAATTAAACCAATTTTCTATATAATACGTAGGTGGTACGGTATACCGATATAACGTTAGCATATCGCAGTCGTATCAAGATACAGAATATATATAAACATTAATAATAATAATTATTATTATTCAATAAATCAGTTTTATTTAGAGCCCCAGCCAATATCTACCGTTTTTCTATCCAGCTCTGAGTCAGTCAGTATTCCAAATACATTATACATTTTTACAGTTTGGATACTACTACACGTACTACACACACACACACACACTGTTAGTCGGTAGGTAGTGGTGATGCGATATGCGATTGATAATGGAATGAGGTTGTTCGTGGTGATGTATCATCATCAGATATTGTCGTCGTATCAGCCACGTTGTTTTTCGTATAAACACAGACTGACGCTTGACGCTGTCTATATATACCTGACTCATCATCTCGAAATCTTGCTGATCCAAAGAATCAGTTACGTTGCATTGCAGGTGTCATCGCAGCATCAATATCATATATAATATGTAGATGGAGGGGTATTCTAATAAGTCATATAATTTATTTTACTAATTTCTGTTGTAACAAAATCCTTAATGTGAAGCTCTCACTAATATCATTTTTGCGTACATTGTAACAGATACACTGTACCAGTATATTTCTATGTATTATAATATGCGTTTTTGTACGTCTATCAGCGATACGGTTACAATATATTATTATGTACTTCATTATTACTGTCTTCGATCGAGTTTATTAAAAACATATTGGTTACAATGGACCAACAGGGTTACCAGTATCTCCTTTATGATACATGGCGCTGTTACTTTATAGAGTTGAGGACGGCATCGACTAGAAGTAGACTTCGATTATGTAAGAGAGCGATGGAGATATGACTTTATATAAAAATGTGTTGTAATGTAAATATAATTTTCAAAATAGTCAACTTATCAAACATCCGCGAGTTCGTACTTTACTATAATTGTATATTTACATGATAACTGATAAAGTAACGGATAACACTACAACTTTGTACGAACCAATTTAATATTATATTATATATACTTATGCCATATTTAATATTATGGATTTAAACAGTAATTAGTCAACTGGAAAATCGGTTGATTTAATTCTGGTACGAGAAGAAAATTTACATGTAAAAAAAAGTTCATTGTAAAACAAATTGACTTTTGAAGAACTGTTGACTCTTGTCATTAGATTTAGGGGATTTAGATAAAACACAAAAGTAAAAACTTGTACCTTGTCGGTGCAAATTAGATAGACTATACCAATGATGATTTTTTGTACAGACAAATAATAATTGAACCAAACGACGAGATTTGATACCTAACTTAATACTTTTCAACTTTTTGCCATATTACTTATATAATTATCCTAATCCTGTTTACTTCTTACTTCTGTCCTTAATTTTCACACGACCAGACCCTGTCCTGTGTCATGCATGATTTGTGCATTTACTGAATAGCAGCGTGGTCTGAGTCATTTTGTTTGTAAATCAAAACTTAACTCAAACAAGACTTAGTTTTATTATTAAGGATCTAAATTGCTTGACAAATGTTTATTTTTGGTAGTTTGAATCGGTAGATTTTAACTCGGTAAAATACTAGAAAAAAATTATTTCAGACTACGATTTGATTTATAACCTTAAGAAATAATTGTATAAAGACTTTCGTGTTTACACAATAACCTGTAAGTACATCTCCAATGTAATTATCTTTACATGCCCTTTTAGTATGTAATGTCACTTCTGTCCATTATTTTTTGTAGAATAATGGCCTTCCTATTTATGTGTTCATTTTCGTCGTGTAATATCATAGTGTTAAGTATATTAATGAAGTATGCTACGAGTGAAAAAATAATGCTGAAGATTGATTAAATAAAAAAGATATTTCTGTCAGTCAACTAAAATCAAACTTTGTAGATGATCTCTTTGTGCTACTTTTTTCTCGGAAAATTCTGACAACCGCAACCCGTATTATTAAGCATGCTGTTTAGAGCATCACAAAATGTATTTTGCATATAATTTTCTTTTGGAAATTCCGACTTGTGTAATGATGAGCATTTAATGATTCTGTGTTATCACAACATGTATTCGGAATTATAAAATTCAACTGACGATTCTAACCTGAATACCCTATTAACCTAATGCACACGCGCCATGGTGTACGCAAAATATCACACTAACAGAAATAAAACTTCTAAACCGTAGTAAGTACGTCAATAAGGTTATATGCCAATGAGATAACGGGAAAATGTGGAATGGAGTAACGCACAGTAAACCTGGATATACCGACATTTTACGATGCTGCTAAAGCTGCCTTATCTTGAATTTTTTACTCTCATTATCCTAAAACGCGTCCATTGTCGTTCGTAGTAAATATTAAAAACTAGTCTGCAACGTTTACCTTGGGTATACACACACCGTAATACAACCACATCGCGGACTGACTTTAGTTATTCTGTTAATTAAAAAGACAATATTAATATTTGTTCTAAAAAGTTCTAAAACCGTACTCAAATGTTTGATGGATGACTAAAAGTTGCTTTACGATGAGTAATTATTGTATGACAATTGAAACATGCGAGGTTGAATAAGCACATTGTTATTCTATAAGCAAATAATGTCTGCCCACTCCTGATTTGTCATCGGGGGGTTCCTCGTGGTGCACATTGCTGATCAATTATCAAGGCGTACGTGTGGTTAAGAAGTAAATTAGGTTTCTGGAATTTTTGCATT
>JAANSN010001107.1:0-38533 GCA_036850665.1 Dicranocentrus wangi | reverse complement strand
TAATTCGTTGCAGCGGTTTTTTCTCATCAGCCTCGACGTACTCTATACTCATACAGGAGTCGTAAAACCGTTTCATTTTACCTACGACGCTGTTTGGCTCGTCCAGAACGGATGCTGGCAGTGTGTTCAGGAGCGACCTCACTTTCCCTTTTACTGTGTGAACGCATATTGCCAGTTATAGGTTTCATTTCCAAATTTTGCTTAATCTTATTAATCGACTGTTTCACTTACCTTCAGACTGGTGGACTAACGCAGAATCCCAATAAGCCCGGGATGGTGGAATGGGATAGTTGTGGAGCCATCCTCCACATCCAAACTCCCAAACGTCCTCACACGGGGCAGCAGAAGCGTTAAGAGAGTCTAAAATCTGGAGAGACAGTAAAACGGGAGATCCCAATTAACATAGTACGTATCAGAAAATGTAGAAACAGACTTAAACCCTCCTGAAATTCTAGTTACCTTTGCACTGTACGCGTGACATTGTGCACTATGGCACGTGGCAAGGGACGGGCTTGACGGCCACAAGGCAGCCAAAATGATGAGAGCAAGGAACAAGAGGATTATAAGGAATGACGAAAACAGCAAATAGATAAGTGCCCTCTTCGGAGTCAGTCTACACTTTGTCGCACACACGTCAAGTCGACTTGCTCTACGAGATCCTCTCGAATCCTCATCCCCAGAGTCGTCATCATCAACCCCCTTTTTCGCTGCCATTGAGATCTGTTCCTTCTTTCCCTTTTTCCCTTTCCCCCCACCACGCCGCAGAGGCTCCCCTTCTTCTGGACAGACAGAGTCTGTAAGCCCATTCCCGGGCAGTCCTTTATTTTCAACTACCTGACTTTCCATCTGTCCCACCACCACCGTTATATTATCCTTCCTTTCTCACAAAACTAGCTCTAACAACCTTGTCTACAAAAAAATTGCTACCTCACGCTGCGCTCCCACACAAAACACACATTCAATGTCATCTACACTATGGAATGTTTTTATCCCCAACAAAACACTATTCCCACATGGCAAATATTTTTCCTGGTCATAGGACAACAGCATCGGCGAGGTGGAAGTGGACACTTGTGCCAAATAGCTCACACCATCTTGTCAACATTGCCAAGCTCACCGACTCGCGACCTGAAAGACAATCAAGACAGATGAGGAGGAGGAGGAAGATAAAAGTTTAATCGGTTTACTCTGCAACAGTTAACCTTGCACCACCATCACCACCAAAACGTATATATGGCCTATGTTACATACACAATTTTCCCTTGAGAAATTTTTTTTCTGGAGAGCGAGCGAGAGCATATTTTGGATGGATGGGAATCTCGGGGGTGCTTTCATACTAAAATGGTATATACACGCTATTATGCACTGCACATCCCTCCTGTCCCCTCTATTCGAAAAGGATATTATATAAAAAAGAATGTGTGTAAGCATCCAGAGAAACCTGTTCTGTCTGTCTTGATGAAGACTAGACTAGACATCCAGCCTTCGTTTGAGGGAACACGTATACCTAGAAATTGTTGTTCATGAATACCCAAAAAACCAGCCAGCTTGGCAGTCCATGCACCTGAGTTTTTAATATACCCGGAGGCAACTCCCCACACACACACACCACACTTGCAGGAGATGAGCATCAAAGCGATGACTATAGATCTGCGGCTCTGTCTGAGTCGTCGTGAGTTGTTCGTTGGTTGTTTTCTTTTTTATTTATTAAGACAGGCAAGAAAGGGGTGAGATGCGGTGGTGAAGGGAAGGGAACAACGCAACGCAACGCTGAAACGGGCAATTCATGCATTGCAAACGAACTTCACAGAATATATAAAACGTTATTATTATTATGTCAAATAGGAACAAGCAAGCGGTTAGTTGGAGGGACGACGAGGCAAGTCAAGTCATGTGTTGGCAGTCTTATAAAAATTCTTCAGAGAATATATATATACCTATGCAGTTTATGCTTGCCAAAATATTTTTACGTTGCTTATTATTATTTGTACCAGAAACATTAAAGATTGTTTGGTCAGGAGGAGTACACACAATCGGTCAGTGTAGAAAAAGCAGAACTCTCTCTGAAACCATTTGAAAGGCCAGTGCACTGCACTTTTATTATATCCAGCATATATTACCTCATCGAGACAGGTTGACCATTTTGGCAATTTTTGTGTTTCTCTATTTTTAACTCAAAATGGGATAATACCGGATTCTGATAAGCCAGGTTGAACTCCGCACACACCCCCTTGTCTTCAGAATGAAATATTGTGCAAGTTTTTGTCCACCATTTGAAATGGATTGTGCAACATGATGAAGTAAATGCCCGATTGTGATGCCTAAATATTTCTGCATTATAATGATATGTTGTATGTATATAATATGCTAAAACTATGAGAAAAGGAGTTTGGAGCTCTTTCCCTGGATGCGCTTAGCGCATCGGTAAACACTGTGTGCGTTGCAGTTCAGTGAGCTGTGTGAGCAGAAAGGGGAATGGATGGATGGAGTGAACAATCGACACATGCAATGCATTTGTGGTGGTTCTTAATCACATCCTCAGATTCAGATTCAAAGATTTCATGACTAAAAGCCGCATGCTAAACTTCTTTCAAATCCTCCATCTGCTGTTGTATATTTTGCATGCTATTGTAAAACCGACAACATCCATCCCAGTTGCAGCACCGATTTTGTCACATTCCACACGACTTGTAAAAATGTTGAGAAACGTGCCGTGTAAAAGGATCATTTTTCACGTACTAATTTCTACATCCCGTGTAATATGGCCCCCAATACAGGACCATTTTTTGTGTGCCTACCATTTATACGTACACAGCTAAAACAGTCAAAATCTGTCACAAATCCAAAGCATTATAGTTTTGATGTTTGCAGGGCAGCAGGCATTGCAGAAAAAGTGAAAGAAAGCAGTAGTTTTTTTTTCTTTCAAGAAAGAGAGCCGGGGAGACAGGACGCACAAAGAGGATGGAGTTGGAGGAGACGCGACGACAACATAAGATGGATAAACGACAGCAATTTTTTTCTCTCTCAAGATGGTTGGTGAACGCATAATAGAGCGGCATATGGATTCGCATCGCATATTGCATAATATACGAAATAAACATAAAAGAAAATGCCTCTAGTACATACATAACATAGTAGTATATAATGATCTGCAAGTCATGAGGAAACAAGATAGACATAAGCAGTGCGGTGCGGTGCCCTGACGGAATGGGTTAAAGTGCAGCGTGTGCTGTACGACGACGGTTTGTAAACGGAATAATACTGCGTACAAAAAAGTCTCAGCATGAAATCACCATACTCTCCTCAATCTTATTAATATTAATAATATAGAAATGACATGATGCAGGGGAAAAAGCTGGAGTGAAATGATATGCAGAAAAGTTCAACTTCAGGATTTTTGATGTTTTTATAAAAAAATTCTAGAAAGAAAGTTTGTTGCTCTGCTACTGCTGTCAATATTTGTAATGTCAGAAGGAAAAAAAATCGTGTAAAAAATATGCCAAAAAATTCTATGCATCTTGCCCTTATACTTTTCACAACATTTTGTAGGAGAATCGTAGTATTATAGAAAAGGATTACAACTTGCTTGTTGTGTACTACTGCGTAAATTAAGATGTGGGGCACTGACCATGTCCACCCAGCCGAAGTGAATGCCGAACGGGACACTTGACAAAGTAGTATCTTCCACACTTTCCGGGAATGAACAAGTTTTTGCTTTCACAAACACCCACCATTTAGAAGAGAAAGAAAGTTTAATATTGTTTGCGTAAACCTGCAATGCGCTATATAAACAACTTTCACGACGACACGGTTCTATATAATGCTCCCTTGTTTTTGTCCCCTTCGTATGTACTTGTTTCTTCAACTGTCTTATAAGAACGGACTGAGCCAATGTGTTGGTTTTGGTCGCACCAAAAATGATGCGACGAGAGAAAGCTCGACCGACTATTGACTATCAACTGTCAACAATAACTAGAAAGCACAGCACAGCCACACACAAATACTATACGCCCATCAACATCAACCGATCATCCCACACACAGGATAATATGCACGTGCTCCATAATATACTTTCACTTGCACACGTCGTTCCTGGAACCTGGAACCGGCTTTGATTGAACATTACTATATATTTACAATATTTAGCAGAACTACTTCATGAGTCACATTTTTCTACCGGTGACCGGTATTACAGGTAGTTTATCTTGACTAGTTAGCTAATGGTTTAATTCACAACAATCCATGCGGTTCGCTGTATAACATGGTTCATGGTGTCTTCTTGAGAACGGAAAATTACAAGCCACGCTTTTACTAGTTCGCACTAGAACCGTCTTCTTTGAGGACAAAAGATGAAATGAGAAGCGTGCCCAACACAATACGAGTTCAAAAGGAAGCAGCGTGGAGACGAAAATTGCATACGTACTACTATTATACGTACCTACATGGACGGATACTACGACATTGCATAAAGTAATAGGAGTAGTTCTTAGAAGGCGGTTAAAAATCTTATATCCTCCCGTCGTAATGCTTCATATTCATATATATAACAGAATGGTAACGACGAAAACAACAACAACTCACTAAGCTAAATAATAATATTTATTGCGGTACTGTAATTTGCAGCTTAAGATGTGATTATTATGATTAGCTCTAATCCTTTGACACGTTTTATGGAGTGGAGTACCACACAGACTAGACATAGGTATTGGCCCAAAGTGTGGGGTATATTTGTCACTTCAATTTTGTATGCATTAATGAAGTTGAAATAGGACACGACTGACACGACGACACGAGCTACGACTACGAACATTGTATATATTCATATTGCACAAGGAGCTGGTATAGCTGATCAACACGTTCTTTGAAACAGACCAGGTTCACACATTTTAAGAGCGAAGCCAAAATGTAGTGAGATCTTTTGCAAGTAGAGCACCTACAGCCACCAGCTGGATCTCCAGTTGTACTGGCGACTGGCGACATTAGAGAGCCGAGCCACTTGAACCTATCCAAAAGAAGGAGGAAAACTCACGGAACATCTACAACAAGTACTTTACGTACTTTACGGAAGAATTGGTAGAGAAGTCGTTTCAAGAGTTGGTCTCCGTATATTTTTCTTCCATAATCCATATTATCGTTTGCGATATTTCTTGTACACAAACATAATCTGTAATTTATCAGGTCAAAGACAAGACTCATGTACGTATAGAAAGTATACGTATCACATATCACTTGTTCCAAGAATCATTCAAGACCATTTACACACTCTCTCTGTTATTCAAATACGTACGGGCATTACAAAAAATGTTAATAAGTAGTATATGATAAGAAACTTGTTGGGCAGATATGACTAGTACAGTTTTACAGCACCGTTTCTCTAGCCTTTTGGGTTGTGCGTATAACGAAAATGTAACCGTGTTTGATTTCTCACTTTCATCGACAGTTGTTTCCATCTGTCCAGAGGGACTCGCCTCGTGTATGCTATTTGCATTTTTGCCAGGCGAGTGGAACCACGCAACGTAGCATACGCGTTTTATTCACCTCCTTGGAGGATGCCAACAAGAAGAAAAATAAAACGACATTTTCTTAGATTTCACTTTTTTTTATTATTAGAGCATATTCTCGCAAGTGGAAGGAGCGGATTGGCGAATCGGCCATTCACATTATGAAATATGCATATCGCAAAGCATAAAAAAGTATGCCAATAGTTATTATTAGGCATTTTATTCACGTCACAAATAGCAAACGCTGCTGCTCGATCCTACTGCCTCCGTCCTGATCACATTTCAATTCGAGAGCTGAGTAATTGAGATTGGGACCCACGAAACCCAAACAGTATGCTTTACCTCACCCACCCACCTACCCACTTCATATGCCCACGATGGTATTTATGCTTCAGCTTGAGCAGCCCGATGAAGTGCTTACAAACTCTGGAGTAAAAGGAGACGTTATGTGGTTTTGTGAAATGACAAAATGTAATGTAAACATTTATAAGACATCCAGATTTGGTTTATCATCCCCGATGAAAGATATGCAGTGCTGTATACTGTATACTAATCCTATAATCTCATATTCACTTAAATGACTCACACACCCACTGTGTATGTATTATATCTCACTCTCTGCGACACTGTGAGATGTTTACATTAGGAGCTTCAACCCATGAGCCATTACTCGATTCGATACCAAAACTTCTTCTTGTTAATAATAATAATATAACTAGGCGAGTCATTTATAATGTGGATGTATACACGAAAGGTACATTATCTTGATAAAGATTCCCTAGTTGCACGTACAATAATAATTTTTATTAATAGGAATGGTAGATGATGAGCTACTTATTATTGTATTATATCTCACTCTCTGCGACACTGCGAGATGTTTACATTAGGAGCTTCAGCCCATGAGCCATTACTCGATTCGATACCAAAACTTCTTCTTGTTAATAATAATAATATAACTAGGCGAGTCATTTATAATGTGGAAGTATACACGAAAGGTACATTATCTTGATAAAGATTCCCTAGTTGCACGTACAATAATAATTTTTATTAATAGGAATGGTAGATGATGAGCTACTTATTATTGGGGACTGTATGAGTGCAGGAATCTGAGAGCAGATACACAGGAATCGAAGAGAAGAGAGACGCAACCCCGGTGCGTTGGGTTGACTGGTTTCTCTCCAAGAGAAATATTTTATGAGGTGGTAACAAAAAACGACGCAGTCACAAAAATGCTTATGCGGCATTATCTGTTCCACTACTCTACTTTCCCTGCTCTGCTCTGCTGTATATCGCCGAAGCCGAATGTATATGATTATATGAAAAATGGAAATTGGTGGCAGAGAGGAGGGGAGTTATTTGCCAAGTTTTAATTCTTATTCGAATTACTGCATAAAACCATACGGTGCGTGTTATTATTACTGAGTATATCATTTCTATCATCGGTGTCGTACACAACTTTTCTTTCATGAAAACATTGCTGCCACTTGCATTTTTAGCCCTTTGTGGTGCTGCTGCACAGACACATCTCACGCTCACGTCAACCGTGTGGATGGGAATATATGCCAGACAGAGTTTTTGATGTGGATATTGTTTCTTGCTTTGTATAGTTCCACTGGCAGTTCCCCAAATCAGGTTGACCTTTGCCTTGCCCCTTTGACACTGTCATCACAAACAGCAGAGCACGGAGGAATGAATACGCTCAGCATAATCATATTTTTATATGTTCCACGACGAGGGGAAACGATGAAGTTTTGTCCTTTTCATTTCTTACGTTCCGTTTAAACTACTATTCTTGTGAGTGATGTCACATTTCGTGTTTAGGTATTCGGCGGACTGCTCAATGCTCATTTATGTCCACATCCTTTTTGCCTGGAATATATTGTGCAGTTGGAATTGCTCGAACGAATTTCTCTTAAGACATGCTTTCCTTTTCCTCTATTGTGTTTCCTTTTGTTACGGAAATAATGTCTCCATTTAGTTCATTGGAGATGGTATCGCACACACTACACAACTGCGTGCTCTTTTTGGTTCTTTGTTGTTGGCAATGTTTTTTTCACCAGTAGTGATCCGATGGCTCTTGCAGATTGCGCTCTGTAGCTCTCTCTCCTTCTTAATAATAACGCTAATAATAGGCAAACTCTAATTGAGATTTTTACTTTATTTCTTCATGTAGTCATATACTATGCTTTGCTACTCTGCTGTTGACACGAGTTTTCCTACATGTGTAACCCATCATGAGAAAAATAAGTGGGTTGAGTTTTGAAAAGTGGAGAATGCAACCAGGAAATTGGGAAACGGCTCCTGATCCCATCTCTCTGATCTCATTTATAATGATGAGTTGTGACTGTTACAAGCACCCCACAAGATTGTCAGAGAGATCATCAGCATATGCTAAGTATGCCAGCAATGTTTTAAAATGATTTTTGGTAGGGGAACATATAGCGGAAAAAGTAAACTCGTGTGAGCCACTGCATGTTTGGGATTGTTGCTAAATAAAAAAAAAGCCGGGGAACAAGGGACCTCTTTCATCTAGACAATTCGTTCAATCTCTTATATATTATTTTCTCTTGAGGAACGTCTCAATTTTTTTCTGGCAGGAAGCCCATATCGTTTCACCAACTACGCAAGTGGCTGTACACAATTTAAGAAAAGTGGCTTGTGCCTTGGCAAAAAAGGGTAATAATGGGTTTCCTATCTGCCTCTTGCATCTTCGTGTGCGAGCCCATTTACTCATTCTCATTCCGAAGAAAATGCCCACCCGCCCATCGCCTGTGTACGTTATATGGGGTGTCACTCCGCTGTCACAAGATTTATCAGAACCGGCTGAGACACTCGTAATTTGACAATAAAACGAATAGGTTAAAATTACACCATCTTTAAAAGATTTAGCGGAAATTGCCTAAAAGCGGATATATTTCGGAAAAAATCAATTTCCTTCTCGTTTTCCCCAGTTTTCTCAATTTATTTTGAGCTGTTTTCTAATTTATAACAAATAAATACTAGGAGCTATATACCGTCGAAGTTGGGATGAGCTAGTTGACGGGTTTTGCTGGAATGGGTCGCGGTCGTCGGGAAACTGATTTTTTAGGAAAGCGTTTCTGTTTCCTCCGTTTCTTACGGTCATCTTCTTCTTCTTCCTCCTCCTCCTCCTCTTCCTTTTCTTCCTTCTTTTTCTCCTCTTCTTCCTTTTTTTCTTCCTCCTCCTCTTCCTCTTCTTCCTTCTTTTTCTCCTCTTCCTTTTTCTCTTCGTCTTCCTCCTCCTCCTCCTCTTCATCGGGATCTTTAGGACACTTTTTAGGAAGCTTCTCCGTTGAAGGTGAGGTGGTAGCGGCGAGATCAAACTGACTCGTCGTTTGACCATCTCGTTTGAGCTTCACATATCCAAAATTGTGGTTAAACCGAGTACAGTAAATGCTCAAATAGTCGTAGTCCGTGAATTTCATTCCTTCTGGCATGGTGAGCACAATGTTCTCGCTTCTGTATCGAGCTAGTCTGTCACAACTACAAAAACAATTTTAAAAAATGAGATTTTAGTTTAAGGGGTTACTGGAAATTTTCCTCCGAGTACAGTAAATGCTCAAATAGTCGTAGTCCGTGAATTTCATTCCTTCTGGCATGGTGAGCACAATGTTCTCGCTTCTGTATCGAGCTAATCTGTCACAACTACAAAAACAATTTTTAAAAATGAGATTTTAGTTTAAGGGGTTACTGGAAATTTTCCGTTTCAGTTGAGCTTCTGTCTGTACCTCCCGTTTTCATCTGGAATTATGACACCAGTCAGGTCTGCGAATTCTTCGTTATAAGGATCCTCCTCTTTGCCAACCATGAACCACTATTTATATTCAGTCACGTCAATTTTTATACAAATTTTACTTTAAGAATCATTTTACCGTATATTAGAATTTAATTTCTGTGCATATACCGCAGCCGGGCCTTCTCCAGTGTAGTCGAGCCCACGTATTCTAAGTTTAGTTGGACTGAGAAGGGTCACCTCACCGGAACGAACGCCGTTAAATCCCCAGCTTTCCATACCACCCAGGTTGACTTGCGCCGCAGCCTGGTGGATAAATATGAGGAGGGAACATGATGTTATTGTCACCCAAATACCCCGTAGTGATTTCATCCTTTGACACTCACTTTCGCGCAGAGTATGAGTTAGAGTTAGCTACAAACGCTAAACTGGAACTGGTGAACGCCTGGAACAGTCAGAGCCAGAGCTCTTCCAATTATCCACACTAGACTACTTAATATGCATTTAGGTCAATCACCACCCCTACCCAAACCCAGACGTAGAAAGTGTAATTCATATTTACAACCGACGTGAATGCATAATATAATATTAATATGTATCCGAATCAGGAATAAGAATGAGATGGGCGAAACGACTACAACGTATTACGAGATTGCGACTATTGCGAGGTGAGTTATAAGGGTATGCCGAACAAGTAAAAACGTAAAAAAAAATTCGATTAAATGACTTCTGATCTGGTATCAACTTGAAAGAAAACGATCATTATTCATGTTCAATAGTCATTACCAGTGAAGTGGGTCAGTACCTTTATTGTAACTTAAATGGGAGGAAATTCAAAAATTTTAGAGTGACTTAGAAAACAACCCGAAACAGAAAAGTCAACAGCAAGCAGAAATAGTTTCAGATGGCAAGACCTTTTGTTGGCCCGATTAACTAGTTCTTAGTTCCTTTCTTCTTTCTTCGTCTCTTGTTACTATTGTTGTTTAAACAGAAAAGTCAACAGCAAGTAGAAATAGTTTCAGATGACACGACCTCTTTTTGGTCTGTTTAACTAGTTCTTCTTAGTTCCTTTCTTCTTTCTTCGTCTCTTGTTACTATTGTTGTTCTGACCTCTGGGTTCCGGCTCTTGGTCGCATTCCTCAAGCGGCTTTGGTGTTGAACCTCCCACAACATCAGAGGAAACTGTACTATTAAAAACTGCATCTCGTCGCAACCTTACGTACCCAAAGTTGTGGCTGAACCGAATGCAGAAGACGCTGATGTAGTCGTAATCCGTGAACTTCATGTCGCCCGGGAGGGTGAGCATAACATCTTCCCCGTCATATCGCCCTAGTCTGTCGCAGCTAAAATAGAAATCAAATGCAATTTGTAAGGTTTAGTACGGACGAGTTTTGTAACTTCAGTTTTTCTCATTGAATTCCAAGCTACCTTCCATCTTCATCGGGAATAATGACCCCATCCAGATCCGCAAATTCTTCGTTATATTCGTCTGCCTCTTTCCCAATCATGAACCACTGCAATAAATCAATAATGGTCATTCATATCAATTAGGTTTACTCTTTATATTTCAAACGTGTCATTATGTAACAAATATAATATATATTTTGTATACCGCGGCTGGTCCTTCGCCATTATATTCAAACTTTTTAATCATCAACTTGTTCGGACCCATCATTGTCACCATTTCGCTGTCAACATCGTTAAAATTGTCCCACGTCTCCAGTTTTCCCAAGTCCATTTGCGAGTTTGCATCGTGAGTAGCGAGCGCTACTAGCAAAATCAAAATCCAAAATTTCCCCATTTTGACGCTTCATGCACAACCATGTACTGATATCTACGTTTGGATCAAGGAGAATGCTTACTATTTAAACTCCAGACGACGACTAGTCAAGTGTGCCACTTTGGTCCAGTAACCAATCTAATTTCCATACAATATAAGCATTTACCTAGATAGTTCTCACTTTGATATTCCAATGACATGGGACATTCCAAAAAATAATAAGCTATTAAGCTCATATTATTATTGCATTTCCCGTCATTCACGAGTCAGCAATTTATGCAAATTACAGTTGATGGGATATTATCGCTGGCTCTCATACGTCAGCGTGGAAAGTGTGCTCGACAACCCTTTGCCGTACGGTACGATGTGTCACGTGGGTGTATAAAACTGGAGAAATGTGTAGAGATACAAATGAAAATGGCTATATTATGAGGACCAGCACCAGCAGTCATCATTTCCCATCTGGTATACATTTCGGTCAATATAGGAAACTGTTGTGAAATATATATATGTCGAATTATCGTTGGCAATTAATGAAATATGTATTTGCTCTTCTGGGAAAGAATCCTGCCTTACTCTCAGCCGCTAATAACGTGCTCACTCAACTCGTGTAATCTCGTTATAAAAAACAGTGAATAATCCCATATAGATATAGGTATTCAGGAAGAAGATGGGTCCAAAGAGCAGATGAAATCATAAAGGGCCCAGAACGAAAAGCTTGTTTACATTCATCAACAATCCAAGATCAAATTACCAACTGGATATTAGGGTATCATCATGGAGGGGATCCATTACAAAAAGTATCAGATTATCGAGGATGATAACGACGACGATGATGATGACACAACAGAAAAAGTTCAAGCAGAGCACCTTTGACTCATCATATCATCATCATATCATCAGATGAGGACATCAGGCAGGGAAAATCCCTTTAAAGCACTTACTTTTATTTTTTTGACTATCCATCCCCAGCCCTGTTGTCACTTCTCTCTGCTCCTCATCAAATTACCTTTGCATAATGCACCACTACTGGTCGTATCAATTACATCTCCGCGCTGCATTGCTTTCTCACCATCTGCTTGCATCATTATTCAATTATCAGGATATTACTTTGTATTAGCCATTTTATCATCCGCATTGTTCGTAAGATCTGCGCTGGCTTGTGTATTGTGTGTGTGCTCCCCAACAAGAAGAGCATGCATTTGACTGGTGCATACGGTGAACGGTGGTGTGGAGGTAGCTCGCTGGGGATCATCAATCCTGCCTTTCCATGACAAATCCATTTAGACATGCATCACTTGACCGAGTGAACGGAGAACGGGGATGCCTTTTAATACATTCACCCTGGGCTCATTGTGCCCTTGTTATGATCACATTTTTATTCATACATACACATACATTTTCCCTGATTTCATTCATTCATCGAGATGCAACTCCACATAAAATTGCTTTTTTCATTAGGATCCCGAAACTGGAAGCAAGTCATCCTTCTAAATACAACTGGTGATGCTAACTTAAAATGCATTGTTTTCACACTTAAATATTACTAGAAAGAAGGATAGGATAGGATGGTTAAAAAAATGAAAAGATATATACAAAAAATGTTGATGACTTGTTGTAAATTTTGACCTGATTGATGTACCCCATCTTCTTGTATGAATGATAAGAGGAGGAACAAAGGGGAGCACATAATTTCAACCGTATTACCAATATTACCATGCATGTATAAAAAAGCAATAGAAATGATCCACATTGTTAGTCATTTTAGGAACAGTTTTTTGGGGTGAATGAATAAGAAAAGGAAGGAAATGAGCAATGTGCAACTTTTTTATTATTAGTAAAAGAGCATTCACCATATCATGGAATAGGAATCTATGAAATGATTTGGTTATTATTATGAATTCTGTAACAAGGAACTAAAATTAACAGAAAATATATTTTATCTAGATCCAAAACGAAATGGGTATACCTTCATGTCCATATCAACATTGGCATATTATACATTGCTAGATGGATGCAGAACTCGCACAACTTTCAGAGCCGCAGTGTATGGAGCACCCGACTTTTTTTGGTATTGTCACGGCACATCATCGTGTCACCAGAGTTGTGCGTAGCACACAGAGTCGAGGTACAACCGTGACGCAATAAATAGTAATGAATATTTTGTCGAGATAAATAAATGGACATTAATAAGGAGAAACGTAAAGGTTTCCTTTTTCATTTTTCCATCGTCACGCTAAACAAATTATTGGAGCTGAAGATTGTTGAAAATATATAAAAAGGGACCACGCACAACGCATCACATCATATACCTATAGAGTATTGTCATTCCACACAGTAGATCATATATGAAACCCGCGTGTAGTTCCTGCCCAGAATTTTTTACGGTGTAAAAAGCTATTGGCAAAGTTAGTAATTTATTGCTTCATAAATTCCAATCATTTACGCAATTTCGTATGACAAATTAGTCAGAATGATTAAAACCAGAAGCAGATGCTGTTTTCATTTTTTGCTACTTGGATACTTCTAACTCATATGCGGCTTTTCCAAACTGCATGGGAACAAACTGGAGAAAGAAAGGCTCCTTCCTTTGGCAGCAACCTGACTCTGGGATTTTGGAAAATCTGGATTGGTTCTTCTACTAACCAGATTATTCTGCATAATGTGTTTGGATAGAGTGCAGTCTGCCTGCACTCGCTGCACTCATCATCACTATATTCTTGCTCTCTCACTCTCGGAGATAATTTATAACAGAGTGGAAGACGAAATGAAAGATGGTGATCGGATGAGGAATAAATTTTCTCTGTCGACGGGGGGTCTTCTGTGTAGTACTCTACTACGAGTTCCATCATCGTGTTGTTTGAAGGACCGGGATTGCACTCACATTTTGACGTACAAACCTAGAGCTTTCTTCCATCCATCCATTTTAGCCCATGGCCGTCATTCGTCTTCGTCACAATATTATCTAGCCAGCAACAAGCCAAAACTCTCATCACATTTCCAAATGAAATCACACAAATCATTTTTCTCATTTCAAGATAATATTATGATTAGCCCTGCTAAATCGTCTAATTTCCTCGAAAACCCACTTTTTAACCTATTATGTTTTAGATATATACAGGTTGTACGACGGAGTTCATAGGGGTTTGTACGTATATACGCCTATTCTCTATCTGCCACACAGGGTGCTCTGTGGCTATGCTCTCATTACTCGCTAATCATTAATCACACAAAGTTTAGCAGGTTATTAATATCTAAAGTGATGAAAAATTGTCGAAAATTGCTAATTAGCGAGTGCTCCCCACACTACAGTTTGGTGAGAGACAGTTGAGTAATGACATTTTCGGATGAAATACGGACATGAGTGGAGTGACACTCTGTATGAACATGATGAAAGATAGTGACAAGAGTTCAGGTAGTCATAGGCCAAAACATTAATCCTTTCAATGAATTTTTATTAAGTCTTCCCCTTCTTCCCCCAATGAAGTCTGTCTGATAGTGCACAAAAATAAATTCACATAATGTCTGCATGTGTGAATCTCAAGGGGTCGACGTCGACGGGCTGGGATTCAAGGGGATTTCGTTTTGCATACATTTTGGATACATAAATAAGATAGCGATGGATTGGATGAGATATCATTATGTGATCTAATAACTTGGCTGAATTTTAGGGGAAACGTACAATTACCTTTAGAGTGCGTACGTCTATGAGCTGGTAATTGGAAATGGTGGTGGTGGTTGTGCAGAGCAAGGGTTGATGGTTCTTCCCCTTCCACACACTCGGTCGGTACCAGAAGAGATCCTGATGTGTGGCACTCTGATCTGGTTTCGTATGGGATACATATATATATATTTTATGTGGTGATGATGTGTGGGGAAAATGAAGTGAAAACCTGGACGACCCCTTCCATGTTTCACCACACCAATGAATTACCATGAGGGATGGGTTTGCACTCTTGCTGGGATTCACACTGAGCGAGTATTATGGTCCCTCTGGTAGGTTTGGGTCCTTGTAAATTTTGCCCATTATTATCCACTTTTGTCAGACTAAAAGAGGTAGCCCCTGGATTAACTTTATTAATCGGGCAAACAGAGGCAGTCGGGTAGGGAGTGGAAACAATATGGTGAATTGCTGCCGTACTAGCTTTTCAATAGACTTTTAGTTTTGTTCAGTGCCGCTAACTATTTGTCGACGATCCTGTGTCAGCAGTGCCAGCTAAAGATTAAAAAGCGGCAAAGGTGAATAGCTGACATGAGTTATTTTAATGTGGTGACACAGGATAAGTGACAGGTCGTGTTTGAAATATACTGTCGACATGTCTTCTTCACGACAGTCATTCTTCGTGGACGAGTTGATAAACAAGACAAAAAAGGACAAGGATGTGACCGTGCCATCTAATAATAGTGACCAGTTGGGAGCTGAGTTCCGTATCAGATTTCCCCATTATCCTGATTTCCTTCTGGAGCAGACCCGTTCCGTTCCTCGTTCGGGGGAAACCCCGCCAGACCAAGTGTCATTTAGTGCCATTGGCAGAAGTGGAGGTAGAATTTCCCGAATCCCGGCTTTTCCATTGGACCCTATCGCACATCATCCCGGATTCCTCCCCACGAACCAGCAATTCCTGTGGAATCTAGGAAGTTCGTTACTTCATCCCCAGCAGCAGCAGCAGCATCATCATCATCCTTCTCCACTGAGCAATCCAATACTACAAGATCCATTGTCTTATATTCGTCACCTGTCTGCAAACCTGCATGATTTAAATGAAAGAGCGTTAATTAGCCAAGCGCCTCATCAACCGACCTCCATTTGGCCGTTTTCAAGGAGCCAAAATGAGCCGCCAGTTGGAGGTGGGGACTTAACTTCTCAAAGACCTCCGCCGTATGTCCAACGTGAAATTCAAAGGAAGATAAAGTGTGAAGTCAAGTCCAAAGACAACAAAGAGACGCTCCAACCCCATAACAATATTATTGAAAAGGGTCGTTCTTCGCCAACGTCATCAACCCAAAAAGACATTCACAGTAGTGGTCCAACGCAAGCAAAGCAGTTTCGTGGTGAAAATGGCGAAATCGCAGTTCGTGAGAAACAAAAGGCAACAGTGGTGGATAGCGACGATCCCGATGAGGTCAGCGACCACAATGGAGGGATTGGAAGTTGTAAGCGACTTCGAACCGCGTTCACCAGCACGCAATTGTTGGAACTAGAAAGAGAATTCCAGACCAGCATGTACCTGTCTCGATTGAGGCGCATTGAGATAGCAAACAGTCTCAAGCTGAGTGAAAAGCAGGTGAAAATTTGGTTTCAGAACAGGAGGGTAAAGTATAAAAAGGAGGAATTGGGAAGTGCAGAACAGCCCTCTAGCTCAAACCACTCTTTGTGTAACAACAGCAATAATCCTTCCAATCTGCATCCGGATAACAACAATCTTTGCAAAACAGACGCCACCTCAACCACCTCGAGCCCGACTAAACTTGGACCAGGAGGAATAACTAGGTGCAGATGTCTCCGAACTTGTTCCCCTTCTCCGAAGAAATTGATAACTACAGTAGGTGACACAGCTATTATAGGCTCAAGCAAGATCAGCCCGGTGAAAAAGGAGAACCACCCGGATGAGAAGCAAGAAGTTGAAGAAGTTGAGTCCTTTGAGGAAATGGGCAAAAATAGCTAAAGAAAAGTTTAATTGTAAGTGAATTAAGTATTTCGTTACGTGTGGTGGATTCTTTCCCAACTTAATGCACAAAAATATAAATAATATAAATATTATACAGGATACAGAATTCATTTTACGGTGAAATTCTTTGCCCCAGTTGAATTTGCGGATTCAAATCGTAATGCAATTATTGTTAATAATAGTTTGTTCATAACATTCCAGCTTTAATAAAGTCAAGTCATTGCCAAAAATATAAAAATCTGTAATGCTGCGGTGCGGATAGATGAGTAGCATAATATAGTTTGCTTTGGTTAGAAACTTATTTAAAATATAGGAAATGCTAAAAAAAAACTTGTGATTGCAGGGGACTCATGAGAACCAGAAAAGTTATTAGTCTTCCTGAATGGTAGCTTCCTGTAAATCCTCCTGAATGTATTTATTTTTTATTGTTATATTACATTTATATGACAAGTAGGAAGTGGGTTACATGACACGTTTTCTTAGCGGCTTCCTACATAATTACAGAGCACTTTCCCCCCATTCGGCACTCACCCGGCTAATGAATGAGCGCATGTGTCAACCCTACCACCATTCATGACATCAATTCTTACATTGCTACAATTGCAAGTTGACATGCAAGGCTCTAATAATACTCATCTTTTGTGGAGAAAATTAGCTACAATTTTTGTTACGATCCAGCTTGTGAATCCGGGGAATCATAGTAATTACCATAAGGAAACACGCAAGCATGGTATTTTGGGTTGCAGCAGGCTAATTCACAAATTTTAAAATCAATGCACAGGCCAAACCACTTCGATTATTTTGAGCAGCAAAAACGGTGATAAAAAGAGGATGTTCGCGGCGATGTGAACAATGAGACAAGAGGTGAATGAATAGAGAGAGAGCCCCTTTCCAACATGTCATTTATTAACCAAGCACCGCACTCCCGAATAGCAGCTACTTGAATGCACACAATGCCTCCCAGTCGTACACCTTTTCCATTAATTTTTTTTTCTAATTTCATAGAATCTGATCTGAGTGAGGTATATCCGTCAGGAACAGGAGCACTGATGATACAAATAATATACATACGCATATTGCACATTCTTTTTTTCGTTGTTACTATTTGTTTGTATTCAATCAATTACGATCTTTTGGCCAGGAAAATGTGCTTGACGTGTGGGAAGTGAACCATTATATATCAGATATATATATATTCACCGAGTAAATGTCGTCTAAATCATTTATTAACCAAGCACCGCACTCCCGAATAGTAAGCTACTTGAATGCACACAATGCCTCCCAGTCGTACACCTTTTCCATTAATTTTTTTTCTAATTTCATAGAATCTGATCTGAGTGAGTGAGGTATATCCGTCAGGAACAGGAGCACTGATGATACAAATAATATACGTACGCATATTGCACGTTCTTTTTTTCGTTGTTACGATTTGTTTGTATTCAATCAATTACGATCTTTTGGCGAGGAAAATGTGCTTGACGTGTGGGAAGTGAACCATTATATATCAGATATATATATATTCACCGAGTAAATGTCGTCTAAACCGTTTACACGCTCACAGCTCATCCTAAGGATGGATATGATGCGCAGGGAATTGTGAGAAAAATGGGGTAACGTCCGCCAACAGCCTATAATCTAACTACAGCATATCCACTTTTGTTGAGAAGCTGTCCAAATATTTGATGCATTGTTGGTGTGATGATGATGACATGATGATGGAGAGGATCAAACCTAACAATAAAAGACTTTGAGTAAAGATGCGGCCGGTACTCGAGGGCTCTTTTCCTCTCAGCTCATCCATTCACACGAACAGAAGTGGACTGAAGGGATACAAAAAAAAGTGTACAAGGGACCATGCCCATCATCATCCTCTCGTAATCTTGTTTTCTTCCTTTTGTTGCTCTCATGTAACCATGTCTGACTGAAGTGCATGAAGTAGAGAGACGCCTTTCATAATGCGCATGTATATTCAGTGTATTCGTTAGTATATCCTACTTGCTGCTACCAATATTGAGAGAAAAAATTCCAGCTGTAACCACTTTTTTAAACAGTGTCAGCACCCTCTTTTATTTCCAAAACCAAAAATAAATTGTTACATAATAATAATTAATATTAATTAGCTTAAGAATAAGTGGCAATCTGAAGGCCTGCTTTATGCCACAAAGGTACGTATTATTATATTTCTAGGAGTTCTTGCAAGTTTTAGAATTTATAGCGCAATAATATTGGCATCACTACTCGGGTCCGCCTACTCCTGCGGAAAGTCATTGTTGGAGATGAGGTGCTTGTGGGCAAAGTCGTCGTGATCTTGTTTGGAGGCCTTGATCAAAAAGTGGATCGCAACTTTGTTGAAAGTTTCCAAATCAAACTTGCCCGTTTTATCGGGGTCATGTTTCCCCAAGACAAAGTCCAACTCTTGCTCGTCAATTGCGGCGTCAGGTCTCATTGTCCTTAGCATGCTGATAATCTGATAAGATCTTACCACGCCTTGCTTCTCATATGTGGCAAAAGTCTTTTCCAGAACTGGAATAAAATCAGGGAGTTTGTTTACACGCTGAGTTGACAGTTTTACGCTTTATATTAAATAATATTATTATGCTTTAATTAATTAGTGCTTACTGGATTCGGATTCCTTGCGCACCTTGAATTCCTACAAAGCAGAATTATATAAAGAGGTGGGCAACGTGAGACTAGCAATTTTCAAGATATAATAATTTTGCTGGCTATGTTTTATGAGCTGTATCAAACTGTGGTTTTGGCTTACCATTTCGAGCGAGATTGAGATTTATGTGTTTTAAAACAGAGGAGGTTTTGATGAGTTTTTGATTTTTGCCGGAAGACGGCTTTTTTATTTACTTTCTTGTGAAGTTTTGTAAGAAAGGTTTGCTTTTGTGTGGTGTGCTCTCTGCAACTGGATAAACTTGACTGATTGCTGTCAGTGTTTTTGCGGGTCACTTAAATAGTGTGCAAATACCACGTTCGAAAGTACACAGTGATTTAGTCAGTTTAGTTGGGTTGGGATGATGCGCAATTCCGGATGATGTTATGCAAGAGGAACTAAGTATACATTTTAAACGAATTGGCGAGCAGTCACCCCAAATGTTCGCAAATAAACTTGTTTTTGGCGTTAGAGGATGAAGATGAGGCACATAAACCGCGGGATGGAAAATGATTTTGTTATGACATGCCTCGATGAGCACACCGGTCCGGTGTTTGTCTCACAGTTCAGAAATAGTCTACGCAACTACTACAACGTGACAATATCATGGAGGATGATGGAAGCTTCTATATATATTGTATATGTATACATTATTACAGGCCCAGGCTCACAAAGCAGATTTGTACCCAAAAAGCAATTCATGAATAATGCATGAGGATATACTAAAGACGCCAAACTACTTATATGCAAATCAGAGGAGAAAGTACAACTAGGAAATTGCAACGACGACTTGACAGAGTCATTCCACCCTATTTTCCCATGGATCATATCACATTCAAGATTTCTTGTTTCATAATGTACTTGTCATGTAGCATCGTTCGTATCGCAGCGTATCCGGATCCGTCCGTATCCATACACGTCTGGGCTAGTCTCCAAAAGCTTACACATTTTGCATGTTTTTCGCCGGAGAACGATGACTGCTCCGGGAAATTCATGACCAGAATGGTCTACGAAGGGGAAGGTCACTTTGAACTTGAATAATAAGACTGATGCTGATACTTTGAAAAAAAAATATTGAACCTTTACGCAGAGTTAAGCGTATATACACGTACATATTATCAGTTATATGAGCAGGTCTACAAGTTTATAGCTTGTTTTGACAGTTGATTCCAAATTGAACATATTTTGGCAGATTTTCATTTTTTTTTCCTACAAACTCATTACCTTAGCCTGATGTTGTTCTTTCAATAACTAGTCATGTTTCTACCGCCTAATTCTCCTAAGCCGCCTAAGCACTAATTCTCGGTAAAAATGCCTAATGCACAAGTTCCAAACGGCTCAATATCTGCGACTTGACCTTTGTTAGTGCGAACATGGTGGGTCTGGGTAATAACCAATATGTGGAATTTAAACTAGGAACTACGCGGAATCAGTGAGGACATGAGACATGAGACAAGCAATCCTTAGAATTTTATGTATTATAAGCTTTTTTTTTACTTCTGTTGACAAACATAGTCATTATACAGCACATGCTTTTCCCATCCATCATCATCATCATCTCCGCAGGCAGACGACGACGTTAGCCAGCATGAAAATGCAAGACGTCGTGTCCCTCTCTCTCTGCCAAAGATTTATTTGGTGGAAAATGACATGCATCTCTTTTGGAATTGCCAAATTCGTGATTTGCGAATGAATGCCAAAGGAGGAAATAGGATGATACAAACTTTATTTATTCTAATTAATTAATTACAGAGTTGCATTGAAAATTACAAGGTAAGGGCATACACAAATTAAATAATGATTTTCCCTATTATTATATCTTCCAATTAGTGTCACTCTTCATTACTATTAATGTAAAATGACAAAAAAGTTCACACCTAAATCCTAGGAAAATGCTTACCATTAGGCACAATATACATTCCATTTTATAAGCCTATGTATACGTTATACATGATTGTTATAAGCTCAATTCTCTACATAAAGCGCACATGCTTAAATTGCCTCTCTTACAAAAGTGGAAACTGACAAAAGATTTACAGAGAAAAGATGAGGAACGAAATTCAATTCGCTATAACGCTGCTGTTACTCAGTGGGCACCTCACCGTCCACAGAGTTGGATTTGTTCTCAAATTCTGGGAGCTCTTTGAACGAGTCACTCAGGGTGTTGAAGGCATTCCCAAGACCACCCTTGATCTGGTTAAATTCTTGAACGACCAGAGACATTCGTCCAAGGAGGTAGTTCAAGTTGTCGTCAACCTCGCCCATTCGATTTGTGATCTGGCCGACTTTGCCATCCATCGAGGTCATTGTGTCCAGACTGTTATTAACGTATTTCGAGGTTTGATTGTGGATATCATCCAGCAAACTGGCGGATCTGCTCATTTGATGGTAGAGAATACCAATTTGTCTCCAAACTTGACTAATCTCCTCCTCCATCCGACCGGTCAAATTCATTAAGGCCACGCTCTGATTACCCAGCACGGCGTTGGCTAGACCATCAAAGCGGGCTTGAAGGGAGGCATTGAGACTGGATGTGTGTTGGGTCAGCTGATGATTCATCTCGCCCATGATTTGCTGGACGCCATACTCCAAGCGGCGTTTCGTGTCGAGGACGCTGTCGCCCGTGTCCAGGAGGACACTTTCGACGTTTGCCAGACCCTTGAGCTCCCCACTCAAGTGATCATATTCACTTTCCATTTTGGCGTAAAGGCTTTCCACGGCCTTCTCTGCTTGCCTCACTTTTTCCTCCAAATGTTTCTGGCCACTTTTAAGAATTTCCTGAACCTTGCCCAATTTCCGCTCAATGTCTCCAGTGGAATTTTCCCGGAGAGTGCTCACCTGGACATCAAGGGCTTCGAAGCCTTTCTTTGTGTCAACTTCGAGAGATGTCAAAACACCTGAACATGAAAACCAATATATATGCTCTACGTTATTCAAAAACAATGGTTTAATTAAAGACAATTTTTTTTACATATTGCGAGAGGCTTACCAGTCAGACCGTGGGCAGAATTAGTCATGTCCCCGAGAAGACCAATCGCTTTTCCAATTTCTTCCTCCAACACTGCCAGCTGCTTCCGCTGTGAGTCGATAGACTCAATCACTTCAGTTTGCCAGTCGCCGTGTGTTCCACCGCCGGAAGATTTCAATGTTAAAATTTGCGTTTCCAGCTCATGCGTTCGGGAGAGAGCTTCCTTGATATCACTGAGCTCCGACATGACAGCATCATTTAGGTACGAACCCCCAACGCCTCCACTGGTTCCCGCACTTCCCGTGGAAGTTGTCTTCCAGAGTTCCATTAAACTATCGAATTTCTCCGAGGTTCGGTCCCCAGCGTCTTTTAGAAGGTTAACCTACAAAGGATGAAGGATATGAGCCAATATCACTTTGCCCCAGAGCCGAAACATTTTTTATTTTTTGTGTGTACACTTCTTCATATCAACTAGCCTTTTCGATCAGTGATGACACCTTTCCATCCAATGCTGCCATGGAGGAGCGAGTGTTGCCGCCGACCCCATCGGATGCAAGTTGTTTCAAGGTTTCAAGGTCTGACCGAATTCTCAGGTTTTCCGCTCTGTGGTCTTCCGTTTGCTGCAATGGAATTAACATGGAAATATATATATGCATGGCGGAAGGAAGCACTTTGGGAATTGGGATCATTTAGCGAATCTTGAGCTGGAAATGGAACCAGCTTATCCTACCTTGTCCAACGTGGACTGTGTCGTTTTCACTTTCTCCTCAATCCTGGCAATATAAGAAGCAATATTCTCAATATTCTTCTCCTCCCCTCGGGTTCGTTTCTCCAGGGATGCGAGAGATCTTGTAAGCTGTTCTCCTAACTGCCTCTCTCGCACCTCATGCCTCTCCAGCTTATCCATCTGATCTCGAAGAACGGACACGAGGGACAGGATTGCATCTCGAATGTCCAAGTGCCTATGCATGTATCAAAGAAAACCTTATCTCACATTGCCCAAACCCATTCCCACATTCCACGTAATAATATGACAATAAAAAATGTGTAATAATATGTTGTGCCTACGTGACGGAATAATCACCCGAAGATCCCCGTGGCTGCTGAGGTGCAGCTTGTACCAAAACAATCGCTGTACCGGTTGTAATTGTAAGCAGAAGAATCGTTCGTTGTAAAAAGCTGCCCATGTCAAATGGATAAAAAGACACTTTGGATCCTTTAATATTTTTGGGAATTTTTACGTGTTGAGCAAAAGAGTGAATCTTTACAACTAACTTCTTTTTAAATACGCAATTTAGTAAAACACGAAATGCCCATGGCCATCCCCAAAATGGAATCCTTGAGACACAACACAACTTGGTCGTTTTAAAAACACCCGACTCTCCTCTCTAAAGTTGTTTCTGATCAAAGGTCAGAGCTCGCATTAGGCATAAAACAAAGAGAACAAAAAAAGATGATGCGCAGAGTGACGTGTTTGATGATTGAGTTTTTGTCGTTATTTTCATATATATATATGTACTTTTTTAAACACCCAGATGGTACGGTTAGATATACAGATTTGCACACTGTGAGACCGATGAGACCCCTCTTGTTATTGCACACACATTTTTTTGGCTCCTGCACACCCTATCCAAATAAGCAAATAAGCTTTTTGCGTCAGTTTTCGCAGATAAGAAGGAGTATTATAGTATATATGGGCTGCTTGTAGTATATTAGGACGCACAAGACGATGTGGATTTTAAACAAAGCAGTTTCAACTGACTGCTGGCTGCTGTGGTTTTGCTGGGAGATAATGATTACATAATAATTTTTGTGGAGCAGACGGAAAGAAGATGAAGACTGGAGACTGAGGAAAGATTAAAGCGTTCCGTTCGAGAAGGATGTAAAACGGTGATAAAAACAAGAGCGAGGAGTACAACACCAGAGAGGAAAAAATGCTGCTCCACTTGTCCTGCTTCCACCCAGATAGCTACTGTGTATTTTGTGTATAAAAGCTCACAGAGCAAGCAAGACAAAGAGTTGACTCAACTCAAGGCTCAAGGAAAAATCCCATGATGTACTTTGAAGACTTCTTTTTTGTGTTATTATTATGTTGATTTAGAACGCGTATAGCCCACTGGACATACATAATATATCCTTTTCCTTCTTTTTGTACATATATACTGTGCTTCAGCTTCAAGTGAGGATTTTAAAAAGAGCATCCCCGTGTGCAATAGAGATGAGTGCATATGAGTATGAGTAGCGAGCGAGTAATAAAAAGTAGGTATGTGTATTTCGGGGTGGTGCAACTGCTGAAAGTGAAGTGACGGGACACCAGCATCTGGTATTGCTTGGCAGTATTAGATCCTATTTCAATTCAAAAACCAAGAAGCTATAATATAATAATATAATGTACCACGACGGCCCTGTATGCGTGTCAGAAAACTTCAGTTTGCGCTTCACTGGAGATGGAAAGCAACATAGAAACAGTCCGAGAAGAAGAAGAGGTGCAATATGCACCGCTGTGAAAAAAATCCGGGGGAAGGGGTTCTCCTCCGCATTCAGAACAAGGAACAAGAAGCTGGGTTATGACCGTGCTAGCTGACGTTTTGAAATGGAGTGATGAATGGTCTTTGGCCTTCTCACTTTTCAACAGATGCACACAAATCATGACGAGGAATGCATTTTTGAAGCTATAAATACATTGCTATATGCTCTCTTTTTGAGAGACCACATGCCCAAATTCCCATAATTCAGCTCAATAACCCATCCTCCTACACTCATTTCGTTTAGGGATCTTTTCTTTGTCGTTCTTACCAGCTAGAGGAATGGACTAATGGACAGGGCGTGATGTGCATAAGTAGTACTGTGATCAAGACATCAAGTACCCCGCTACTGGCTTAAGGAGTCAAGTTAAAGTAAACATTTGGCGTCTTACTCGGTAATCCATTTTTTGTCAAGTGCATCTTAATGTAATATGCTATATATATGAGCCATAATATGCCGAAGATGTGTACACAGCTTACGTCCGTCCCCGATGAAAAGTGCATATCATTTTTATTGCTTTACTACAGTCACAGTCGCCAATGGTTAGGTAGGGTAGATGTCTAGATGTGAAACATTTTGTACTGCGTGATATTGAGAAGGGTCGTTGTGAATATCCCTGACTGAAAGAAAATAACAGCTAAACACCACTAAACTACATGTGTGCACGTTTTCATTTAACTGCATACTGGTCGTGACGTAGGCGGTTTTGCAAGTGATAATTGTCGTAGCTGAGTCTTAAACTTACGAATTTATGTGGAATACATAAAATTATATATACTTAATGACTTAATGACTCATCCCAACACCGAAAATTAACTTATTTCTGCATTCTCAAGCCTATAACCTATAGATTGAATTGAACAGCATCAATACGGTTGGTGTAGTGAGTTCGCTTAGCAAAACTCAGGTTGTGCGGATGATGGCACACTGAAAGGGAGTTATTCAAAATGTCGCGTGAAAAGTGTTCTTTTCCTTTTTATTTTATTTTACCGAGCTTCTTCAACTTGAATTTGACTTCAAGTCTCATTCCGTAAACATTCAATACTTGCCGACAGAAAATCTAAATTATTTTTTATTGCATCACATAAGAGTNTAAACATTCAATACTTGCCGACAGAAAATCTAAATTATTTTTTATTGCATCACATAAGAGTAGAACTAATCAAGTCTCAATCTAATCATTAGTCAATAATTAATTAGCTATCAATAATTTTCAATGCATTACAAATTTCTAACCCATAAATGTAATTGGCCTGAATTGATAAACACATGAATGAAATTACAAGTTGTTACTGATCTTCGTGTCTTCTGATCTCTATACTACGTTGCGTTACTCCCTAACCCTAACTCTGTATGCGACCATATTCATTAACAACGGACAGTCCGAGCCACAGACCTATTGTACTTAGAGTACTTCAGGTGAAACAATATATCCGTTGGTGGCTTCTTACTTATTCCATAGGTATACGAGTACAAAGCGAATACACAGCCAAAAACATCTTTCAATATTTACATTTTCTCATTACAATATTACCAGCTGTATTGCTACAAAGTTAACGAATTTTCATTTCACGAAATAAATATTTAATGACTGTTTATCTGTCTTCACGTGGCTCAAAATAATTAATCGACTGATCGTCGACCTGTCTGAAAGAATGCCACCAAAATAACAAATGCCTACTTAAACAGACAAACGTCATTCACTTCGATAGCAGGATTTTTACTTAATTTCGTCTGCGACATTTACGCTTCTATGAACTATTTTTCTACGAGTTGTTGCGGCGTGAAGAAATATCTGCGGTCTGCAGGTACTTGATTCATATGTACAGTTACCCTGTCACATACTGAAAACATTGCGCTATAGACAAATTAATGAATCACACGAGTCGCCGAGGTGGTGAAATCACAGAAGTGGTTCACTTCCATTCCAGTCAACTGCTGCACCCGCCCACTTGGTACGAATACACTTCTCCAATGGAGGAATCAAATCTTCGCCACTGCTCCAAGACGAAGATTTCTGTGACGTCGAGCGACTTGACGACGACGACGACCCATGCTGAACTCTGGACTCCATGCTGAGCCCACTTGGCTGGACTGCCTTGTCGGGTAAATCTGGGGTAATAAGCCATTGTCATAGGTCAGTTCTCCACCGAATGTACTTAGGTATACACAAAAACATAATACAATAATAATTAAATACCTATCGAAAGACGAATCACATCCTCTTGCCGAGCCAGACCGTCGTAGTAGCAGAGGTCAAACCGAGGTGGGCATGAACTATTATTGTTATCACCGCATAAGGAATCGTCACTTGAGAACAGTACGGAAAAGTGACTTTCACTGCACACAATCCACAGCGGGTAGCGAGGGCATTTTAGTCGGGAGCCTACCTGCAGTTATCAAATGACGTATCAATCAGAAATCATATAATTCTTACATTTAGATTTATACAGATTTAGATTTACAACTCATGTGTACACTGTAGTTACCATGATTGAATCATAATGTTCAAAGAGGGAGAGCAGACCCACAGGACATTCCGACGTGATACCTTTCAGAACCTTGCCATCCAGCTCAATTTCGTCGTCAAAAGTGTTGGAAATTGCCTGGCCGAGTACGAGGAGATTGATTAGCTCCTGGGAACAGTATCCGTGTTGGCCGACCAAAGAATTTTCAAAGTCCATATCTTCTTTCACTCTAAACACCACATTGCATAATATGCTATCTCAGTAAAAATCCGGTAAAGGAGCCACGGAGGACATTGCGTCCTAAGAAACAAGGCATAAAATTGTGTATTCATTTCATACCCAGCAATTCCACGCGTGAGCACAGCCGAGTAAACCAAACTAATGCAATCAAAACGGTGCAAATTTTGCTCAAGAAACTGCTCCAAATCCAGCTGCCCTTTGAGATGGATAACTTGAGGTTGAATCTGCTCCTCGCTGAAGATCACAGAGAATTCGGAATGTAGCTGGGACTTTGAGCGACAGGACTGTCTGCAATTCCAGAGGATTTCTGTGACAGCGTCGATCAAGCAGGATTCTCGCTCCCTCGCCACCCATTCCCCCTTTGGATCATCCCCACTCAACCATTTCTTGAAAGCCTCTCCGCATTGTTTACCCTGTTTTGACCGTATTGCGGCAAGGGGTGAGCCGAAAAGGAGGTTGCGGATGAGGAGTGACTGCACAACCGCGAGAACTCCGCAGGGTCCTCCCTATATTTCACATTAAAATTATTACAAAAATGTGCAATGTGCATGAAATTTCTCGACCAAGAGTGACAGGATATTATATGTTATGTAAAACAGTACTACTACATACTTTCCTTTGTACAAGACCAAAGGGAATATTTCTATCGAAAGTAAACCCTTGACCAATCCAGCCATCATGAAAGCCTGAGTTGCCACAAACAATTTGCTTCAGTTCTCGCCACACTCTTAGATTCAGAGGCTCCTTTGAGATTCGTTGATTCAGGTTGGGCCGGGATATTCTAGAATTCATTGAAAATTCAAAGTCCCTTACAGCGCTAGGCTCGGGTGCTCGAGGTGGAGGACCCGTGTCGTCCTCCATGTCTTCCAGTTCGCAAAATATCATCTCATCCCTTTGACCACAGCCCCTTTCCGGCACTTTCCCAATTTCGTGGACGGTGGGACTTCGTTTAGGCGCTACGTTCGTTCCTGAAGACTCGACTCCACCTTTTTGTGACACTTTCGTCGGAAACTCTGTGGACGACGAGTGGCGTATCCCCCTTTGCTGTTGGTGGCCACCTATCTTTGTTCGTTGACGATTTTCATGTGGCGTCAGGGATAAATTTGCCAACATGTTTTGCTTACTGGTAAGCAACTGGTGGGCTAATCCACTTCCCCCGCCATTATGCTGCTGCTGCTGAGGTGCTTTCTTTTTAAAAATGACTTTTGAGTCTATCTCCTCTGAACTCGGAGACTTGACTCGGTCATCGACCCTTTGAAGCGGTTCAACCCCAGATGCACTCACGTCGTCAGCGCTCAACCCAAGGATACCCCCTCCTGCAGGGGATGAGGTTGGGCTTGATGCACTCAACGATTTCACATAGTTTTGCCTCTTCCCTGTCGCCATGATGTTCGGCCTTCCACCTGCATCCCAATAATGCGAAACCAATTTGAAAATTTGTGTAAACTTCATGGTATGGTATGGTAAAGGTGTTAAAATTATTACCTGCTTTGTACCGCCGGCTAAAAATGGGGTTCATTCCACTTAATGCAATTTTCACAAATTGAATCTAATATCGACCGTGGTCTGGTCAGCAGAAGCAACTGGCAGTGAAAGTAACACGTACGTATGCTTGGCATAAATCTATTATGACTTTCTACTGATAATGAATGAATGAATGAGCGCCTCTCGCTTTAAGCCAAGTGCTACTTTGAGGCTATCTCGAAAAGGTGCAAGAATAAGAAGTGGAAGACAAAATATATATTTTATTACATTACAATTTTAGCACATTGTGGACTTTGGTTATTGGTTATATATGGTAGAGCGTGGTATGTGTTAAATACGGGGTATAACTAGAGTATTATAAACGTGCTCGACTTTTCCCGAGTAACCATTGTGCACATACTACAACACAAAATACAACTCCTCTGCTGTGGGGCACTATTGATTTTCAGATTGTGTTGTGATTCCAGAGTTGTAAGCGCATGTAGTTGTGGACGCACATGTATCCCGAAACGGTGTGAAGCCTTCATATAGTCAAGCATATATACGACGGGTCCTCTTTTTCTTTTTGTGTGATACGCTCTATACCCCCTTCGACATACCGTTCAGGTTTCTCCCTTTCTCTCTGGGCAACCATGTGTTCTCGACTTCAGTCAGAGACAACGGAAAGTTGTAAGAATGAATCGTCCAAGTAGCCACCCACGCATTCGTCTTGGTCAAATCGTCACGATTCTCTATTTGAAGCTGAAAAGAATGCTCTTTTCGGAATCCTTGAAATAATTTGAAATATTTGCACAAGTTTATTCAGATATGTTGGTATGAAGGGTTTTGTTCTTCTTTTTCAAAGTAAGCTATAGGAGTGCGATAAACGCATGTAATTTGTAATTATTAGTTAAAAAAAAGGTTTTCCCAGAGATGGTCACCCCATCCTGAGGAAAAGCTCATAATAATATATCCCCTTTCCCTAATCTGCAAGTCTTAATGTTGCAAAGCTTTCTTGTCCCGTTTCCGAGTGGTAACCTGAAAGTAAAAGAGATGGGCTGTGTGTAGATTCCAACCTCCACTGTGTGGTTTTTTTCATGGGATATGCAAGCCTAGAGAACAAAGTCGACACTTTTCCACGCCATATACTACCGCAAACTTACACTCTTCATAACATTTTTCTACACACTTTCTCCCGTAGTTCCTCTCTCTCTCTCTCTGCTTAGCCCACATTTTTTGCAAACTCTGTTTGATCCTTCAGTCCAGCCATCCTTTCACAATTTCCAGCATGGATGCGCCTAGTCTCCAGTTGGTTCCTGGTTGTATAAAGAAATCCCATTGCATAATGTTGAATGAAAATGGACTATATAGAGGCAGAAGCTGCTAGACGTAGCTCATGATTCCTGTGTAGAAAGTAAAAGTGCTGGAGGAAGCCAACTCCTCCTCCTCTCATTCTCGGTCTGATTCATTGCAACATTTTTTTCCTCTTTCTACTCCCTTTCCTGTAAACGTCCATATCAACTTGAACCTAAAACACCAAGATCAAGACTCACCACGCTACGAGAATACAATTCTGAGGAGAGTTGATCCTGTGGTGTATACACATTTTATATATCCATATATCCCCAGTTGTATCAAAATCAAACATATCCATTATAATCCTTCCTCTCTACATATTTCCAAAAACCGGGGCTCCTACACTTACAAACATTGCGCCGAGACACACACACACACTGCTTGTATAATATAAGTCGCCCGTGTTGTACACCCAATGAAACACATGGCAAACCCAGGGTTCCTATCTTACCCTTACCTATCCAGGCAGACCTGAAATTCCAGCGGAGAAGTATATATAGGCACAAACACACACACACACACTGAAAAAAGGGTTCTGGTGAAGCCTGCTGGTATTACACTTTATTCCTTTAAAAAAAATCTATTTCGTTCCTATGCATGTTCCTTGGAATTACGTATTATGCAGTGGTGAGGAGTATGTAGTAGTTGGCGGAAAGGGCTCCTCTCCAAAAAATCTAGTACAAGTCCACTTTGGCCCACTTATGCCATCATCATCATCATCATCATCATCATCATCTTTATCATCTTCTCAAGTAAATTCCACGCACATATATACTGAGCCCAACTAAAAGTAACTAAGTGAGCGCAGGATACTGGAATACTGGAGATTTGTGTGTATGTGTGTGTGTGCAGCCATATGGATGTCCTTTTGGAAACCATATTATTTATATGAAAAAAAGAGAAGGAGAAAGCATTACACATACATATAGATATGTATATATATATATTTAGATATTCTTATATTTGGAGCAATATATATGAGATGATATTATGATATGCACCACACACGAAAAATACACGACTTGCAACCTGGGATATATAGATCGGGGGAGAAACGTGTATTATGAATTTTTTTCTTAGAGAAAATGTTCCACTGCTGCTATATATTTACGCCTGGACTCCACTGCTGTACTAGCACTGGAGTTGCTACTAGAGAAATTGTTTTTACTATGTACTAACACTGCTGCTGTACTACTACTAGTAGTGGTACTAGGGAGAAAAAAAAGAATTGCTACATCAACATCAACATCGCCACCACCACCACCACCACCACCATCATTATCATCAACATTTGGTTTTATGGTCGTGCAAAAACACTCGTAACCAATCAACCAACAAATTAGAGTGGATTGCAGCGCAAAAATCTTTCCATTTCCTTAAGGAAAATGGTCCTCAATCCCGAGCCCACTATGGTCGTCACCTTTTCTAAAGTGAGGATCGCACGCCCGTAAAATAAAGAAATTGTGGCTACGATACGAACGAACACCAGCATCGTCAGAGTAAACATCTGATGATGGGTAGTAGTTGCCTCTCCGAGATAAATATAAGCAGTGATTATTACCTATTTTGCTGGCTGCCGAGGGGGGTCTAGAGTGCACACGATATAACCATAACCTTCATTAAATAGAACGGGATATATACCTGCTGACTTGGTCCATCCTCGGTGGAGTAAAATCAGTTTTCCCTTTGAAAAAAAAAAGATGACCACGGTAGCCAGTGAGTCGCGCTGCTCGCCTGTTTCCAAGTCCTCGATTCCAAGGCATCATCATCATCAGCAGCATCGCAGTCGAATTTGTGGAATTGTGCGGGTTTAGACGCCACCACAATGTAATAATAACCCTGTGGATCGGGATTGTAAAGGGCCCTTTTCGTGTAACTATTAAAAAAAAAAGTGTGTTCACGGCGTTCACGCCACTTGCTTGCCAGAATAAGAATGACTGTTGAAATTCAGAAAATGCATAAAAAAGCCAACAAGATTTATACTGCTCAGGTGCAATAGTAATATTGAGCGGTGGTTGATGAGAATTAAAAAAAAAGTGAGTCACTGAGAATACCTGCATCCACCCCATCCTTCCTTCCACACACACACAGTCGTCAGCACTCATCCATACAAAATTTATATTTTTAGGGTAGCCTACAAAAAATATGTCGTCGTACTTCTAGTTTCACCAAACACCACTCGCTCCTCCGGCCCAGAAAAATCATTTCCGCTCGAATCCTCCTCCTGGATAAAACATGGATAAAGTCAAAACATTTCCATGAATCAATCATCTCCGTAGCCAGCCACTACAACTTCTTACAAGGAAAAAGAAATTAAACTAGTGATCACGTATCAAGTCCTGAATCCATCCACTCGAATCACCTCACCGAATTTCTCTCTCATTCAAACAATAATTCATACAAGTATTCCTAGATTTGCATTAATATTCTTCACTCTTTTTAGTTCACTATTATATTGAATTCCTTAAAACCCATCCACATTCCTTCCTCCTCCATCCTCCTCATCCATGTCTAAACAATGCCTACAAAGTAATAATAAAAAGTGAAAAACAGAGGTGATCATCCTCAGAAGCTGTCAACCGTTGTAAGCGTCCAAGTCAGAAGCATCGCATCATTCTCTATTTATTTGTACAATGCCTACAAAGTAATAATAAAAAAAGTGAAAAACAGAGGTGATCATCCTCAGAAGCTGTCAACCGTTGTAAGCGTCCAAGTCAGAAGCATCGCATCATTCTCTATTTATTTGCGTCTCCACCACCACCTCACCATATCAGAACTGTGAGAGTCGTTCTTCTTATATAGTAGTCCATGTGCGCATGTGTTTCCAGGTTGTGCTCTACACAACGAAATCTCTGCCTGAGATGATGATGATGATGATGATGGAAGGCGTGACGAAAAGCAAGCACGTGGCACCCTAGTGCAGAAATAACCACAAAGTGTTGACTCCTCTATACTCGCAGTACCATGCTTTGCTGGAGGTAACACGCCAGATATTGCAGTTGGCAACATTACTCTCATCCTTCGTCCATACTCCATGCTATCATCACTACAACACCACAAATCTGCAACAAAAATCTCACTTTTATTTACCTTCTTCTTTCCCCTGTTGACACCACGTCCGTCCTCATTCCAAAAGTGAACCACGATTGTCCACATTGTCCAGGGTGCCCAGATGAAGTCGTAGAATTTGCTTGTGATTCGAGTGGAACGACACAACTCGACCTTTGACCTCCTCTCCTTCTTGAAAAGCTGTTGCTTTGCTCTGTCCAGAAAAGGAAAAGTAGGAAGTGGAAAAGTAACCTGCTCCCGAACTGCCCACAAAACCGTAAACTCATCATAACTCATGTGCAACCACCTCTCCATACTCCTCCTCATCTCCTCTAAGTAGCTTTTTTGCACCCTGCCTGGAGGCGGAATGTCTCCTTGCAGTAGTGTATCAAATAGGTGACAGACAGTGCTCAGATTTTGGAACGCTTGCAAATGGTGAAAGATGAGGATGCTGATACGCTGGCAGTGGGGAGGTTCTCATCACAAGTAGCCCTTATCTTGCTCACAGTCGTCAGGCTTCCATTGCCTTGTTCCAATTGCTCCGGAGTGAGGTGGTGAGGTATAAAAAAGGAGTCAAGTGTGGATGTATGCAAACAAACTTCAAAGTAGACTCTCTTCAAATTGATTGTTTAGAAAGGGAAATTATTATTTATTTGGGAAACCAAAAAGAGTAAAGAATCTTGCTGCTGTAGTAGGAGCAGGTGCAGTGGAGTGTGATTTTGTGTGAGCAGGTGTGCACACAGTTCGCATTCCCACTTTGTGTGAGTGTATCCACCCTGGGTGATCTTTTTGCGAGTATTTTAAAATTTCAATCGACAAAGTGGAAGGCAAAGGCCTTCACAAATCCTCCAAAACGGCGGGCTACAGCAAAAAAACGGTCTGCTCCTCCAATACGGGGAGTCAGCAGGGCAAGAATTCGATTCTTGAGGTGAGCCACATTCCAATTTAAAAAAAAAGAAATCTCGTTTTATTTATTCCAGGGAAATTTGGAGAATTGTGAATGGTTGCATGTGTACGTTCGATTTTTATATAATATAGAGCTGCTGCCAATGTGATATGGCCTCATCGAGCCGTGGGATTCAAGTAGGATCTGCATGGTTCCAGAGGAAAATCAACCTACGGCCACAACATCGGGGTGTCCACCTCGTCACTGAGGAGATCCTGAGGCAAATTCCGGAGCTGGGGAACTTTACTGTCGGGCTATTCCATATTCAGAGTATGCCATCATATCAGGATTTAAATAGCAGAAAATTTTCAAGAAAGTGACATAGGTAGCATATTTAATGACATGGTTTGTTGTTCATTCCTGTTTATCCAGTTCTCCACACATCCGCGAGTCTGGCATTGAACGAGAGTTGGGACCCTGACGTCAGAGATGACATGGAAATGATGCTTAATAAACTAGTGCCTGAGGTGAGTCACCTAAAAATTATGTGCCTAATGTACTTTTTATTATTATCCAGGTTTGCAAGTTGTCTTCTACTTCTATGAATGAATGTCGCTATATATACCACAGCACCATAATATATGCCAATTAATTACAAAATACACGGTACATTTTTGCAGTTTGTTATCCGGTGCACTCTTAGTCTAATCACGAATATTTCTTTGTGTGAATGTGTCTTTTGCCTCTTTACCTCACTCTCGCACTCCTTCACTCTCTCCTCCCAACAAATTTAATGAGCAGCGTTTTAACACAAATTTGCAGCAGGGACTGCCTTACAAACACTCGTGCGAGGGTCCCGATGACATGGTAAGAAGCCCTAATACTCGTCAGAATTGTTCCAACATGACTCTCTAAATTAAAGTTCTCTCCAAACTCACAATTTGGTTTCTCTTCTAGCCGGCTCATGTGAAGGCGTGCCTGCTTGGCTCTTCGCTGTCGATCCCGATCAGCGAGGGCAAGCTAAATCTAGGCACGTGGCAAGGTGAGCATGCATTTTTTGTACATTGAATTTTAAGGTTAATCATACTTTCAATTAAGGAATAATCACACCCTCTAACATTTTTGAAACAGGGATCTGGCTGTGTGAACACCGAAATCATGCGGGGAGCCGCAAGCTGGTGGTCACTCTGAACGGAGTGCTGGCACCCGGAACACCAATCTCCACCGCTTCGTCCAGTCACAGTCACAGCCACAATCCACATTCCAGCTCCCACCATTCTTCCTCTCACACCCATCATCACAGCTAATCACCAGGTTCCTTAGCCACTCTCTTTATTACATTATTATACTACTGCATTACTATACTATTCGACTTCGACAACTACAACAATATAACTCTACAACAAAAAAACACCTAAATATATACCACACTTGTTCTATATTAAACAAAAAAAAATATATTACATCACCAATATATATATATATGCAATATGCATCCACGTTAACCACCACCAAAATTAACTACCAACTGTATAACTAAAAAAAATATACATACTACTAAAAAAAATCAGAACAAAACTCTACGTCAAAAAAAAACTCCACACAATCTATATAAAAAAAACAACCCATTAAACATAAAAAAATAATAATAACACTACAACAACTTCTACTACGACTCTAAAAAAAACTACTACTACATTCTAAAATAACTACCCTACATATATCGTACGTTATTTACAGACTATATACATCTATCATCTATAAAAAAAAGCAAACAACATCTATCTACCAGTACTACTATTACTACTACTACTACAACTACCACTACTACTATACTACTTACTACTTACTACTATTACTACTTTTAGCACTAATTTTATTTACTATTAAAATATTTACTATTTATTAGAGAGCTGCAATGCAACTATGATGCTGCTGCTGCTGTTATATACACTGTTATTATATACCATATAGGTATGTATCTATTTATCACTTTAAAAACAATACTGTTAGTCTGTTTAAAATCTGTCTGTCTTATTATTGGATATATATGTATAACTCTATCGGAAAGGTTATATCTATTTAAAAACAGCACCATCTTCATCCAGAAAAGCGTTTTTATGATGAGTAGCCTTGCCTTAAAGGCTGCTGTCTCTTTCTCTCTTTTTTAGCTCTACCTCCAATGAATCTTCTTTCTCTCTTTTTTATCTCTACCTCCAATGAATCCTCCACTTTTCCCTCCAGTCTTCAACAATATCCTTCCTTTAACGACAAGCGATTTGTTATAGCGTCTCGCTAAAAATTTATATAATATCCATCCAGTGATCCAGTGGTATACAGGGAGGAAGGGAGTACAGAGCATGAATTCCGCGTTTCGGAAGTGTCCATACGTTGTTGGACTGTTCCAGGTAGACTTTTACCTGGTTGTTGTTGTGGTGGTGGATCGCGCGGTGAGGGGCTGTGGAGTGCGTTGAGGAGGAGATTTTTATGTTTGATTTAAGGATATATAATTACTCTATCATCACACCGTCACTGAACTACGCCTTATTGCTTGCACACCGTCCCCTCTTATAATTGTTATCAGGACACTACATATTTTTATTAATTACTTAGTTTATTCTACTGAAAAGTGTAAAAGAAATGTGTATGTCTCTCTGATTTTTGGGTGTACAAAGTTTGAACTGAGCTACTCCTCCTCTGCACTCCATGTGTACCCACTCTCGCGACACCACACTTTTCAAGCCACTATATATATATAGCTCCACGGGAAAGCGATTTAATTGAGTTTAAAGTGTATTATTGGGGGTATAACTTTTGGAACAAGCATATTCCTCAATCAACCCAAATCTGCTTAATTGGTTCCACAAAGGTAAAAATGCTCATGTATTTCTCGTGGAGATAACTTCAAATTAACTGTGAACTAACTAAAATTCCTACTACTCCTCCCTACAACCACTTCACACACGTACCCTATTCTCCTTCCCCATATACCGCATTCTATGCCATGTGCTACCATACAGCATTTAGAATTATTGCTCAGTCAGTATAACTACGATATGCATTTTTAAGGCTGCCGATGTGTGGTAAATATAGTGCAGGTGCTGACATTAACAATAAGTCAACAATTAGTCGTATATGTAGTAGGCGTTACACAATTTTTAAGTTTATTCTTGCCGTACGTACGTACCCATCCCCCCTGACCTTGATCGCTCAGCAATCACGTCAACATAACTCATCATCACGAGCTCAATACCTAGATTCGTTTTTACCAGCCATAGTACATATTTATTTAGAGGGATGGATGCACAGCTCCAAATTGTCAAAGTAGCAGGGATCCTTTTCATAGTCATAATATCTTTTTCGTTTTTAATCTTGCACTGCATGCATGGGTGGAACTGGTTTTTGTTAAGGATGATTGATGACTGAGTGAGAAATATAATATTGATAATGATTAGGTGAAAAGACGAATCATTATGAGAAGAGACAGCAATAATGCCTACAACATTAGTAGTACTCTCTCCTTAGTCAGCAAAGGCAGTCCATCGCAGTTTATTTTGATTCTTTATTGTCGATAGAGAGTGATAGAATTTGCCTATAGCCACGTTCCCCCGAGCAATGTTCCTTTCGAAATGTGTACGAACGAACAAAGTTTTTTTTTGTTTTGAATTCTAACGATACAATCCAATCCAAAAACATACCATTAATATTAATGTAATGTATACAACAGTCAGCGACTTTTTCTGCACCTACAAGCGACGCAACGACGCGTGTTCTCCAATTACCAATGAAAAAAATATATGCATTGTATAAAACAATACGAAATTGTAATGCTGACGTATCGTACGTAGTTTAAAAAAAGAAGATATTATATATGCGTAAGAAGAAGAAAAAAACATGAGACAACTGGTTATTCGCAAAGTTGCTGGAGACTTGTGGAGAGCACTGCTAGTTTTCCGGTATTGGTACACTGTGTTCACCACCTATGCTGATCCCCATGGGGTGCATGTATATAAATTGAGGTGGATGATGGTTGTACCCAAACCCGGATCACCTTTGTCTTTGCAACTCCCCCCGCAACTCATTTTTGTGAATATCCAGATTGTGAGAAAATGATAGTGAGACTAACTTCCTTATTACTTTGTAAGACGTATATTTGCATAAGAATATACAACAACTACGATAATGTATATGCATACAATTTATAATCATAAATATAT
>JAANSN010001106.1:0-32925 GCA_036850665.1 Dicranocentrus wangi | reverse complement strand
TTATTAGAATTATTAAGATTCCGCATCACTCCGGTCCGGAGGAGCAGGAAGGAGGATTACAGTTAGCTAGAAGAACTCCTGGGCAAGTATAGATTTTTATTTTCCTGGAACGAAACAAGCCTTCATTATTTGACAAATGGGTATGAATCCCTTGAGACGTCATCATCGCATTGCCCTTCATCCCTTCCAATGGGGGAGTGAAAATGACGAGCATAATTCTTTTCTGATGCACTCTGTGTTCCACTGTGTGTAATACATTTTACTCCGATAGGGAAATCCCGCGACCGACTGGTTTATAGAGATGTGTGATCAACAATGCCGAGCATATGTCACCATTAGAGGAGTAATTTGTTTGGAGTGTACGAAACGAAACTCGACTATCGTGTTTCGTGCTCTATCTCGTTCGAGTTCATCCAGAGAGGATTATTATTGTGTTAGATTGGAACGGTGATGGATCACAGTTGGGCTGTTTTTTTGTAGCGACTTGGATTGTATACATATTTGTGAACTTTGATACAAGTGTTTCGTTCAATTTTTATATATATGAAATGTTTTTAAACTACTATTTTGCTACAGGAGGGCCTCAATGATGTCACCCCGACAGTTAATGAGGGCTTCAAATATGACCCAAAAGTGGCAGCGACGAGAGATTTCCAACTTTGAATATTTAATGTTCCTTAATACAATTGCAGGTACTTGATTGCTCCTACTTTTTTTACCTCTTTACATGTTGTTTTACAAGATTTTTGTTTTATGAATTATTATATATTTTTGAGCGCAACTTTTCTCCCTTTTCCAGGACGAACTTACAATGACTTGAACCAGTACCCAGTTTTCCCATGGATTTTGACAAATTATGATTCCAAAGAGCTCGACTTGTCCCTTTCCAGTAATTATCGTGATTTATCAAAGGTGAGTGAGTGGGTTGGCAAAGTTTTATTTGATGAGGTAGTAGTGGCGGTAGTTGTTGCTATTGCGCCTCCTCGGTTCAGATAAAAGTGATAGGATTAATTATGCATGATATTATTGCCTGGGTTTTTGCAGCCCGTTGGAGCGTTAAACCCAAGTCGTCGTGCGTATTTCGAGGAACGGTACAACAGTTGGGAACACGAGAGCATTCCACCCTTCCATTACGGTTCTCACTACTCAACCGCTGCCTTCACATTAAATTGGCTTCTTCGTTTGGTAAGCTGGCTCAAGTTGTACAGGCCAGACTACTGATTGCTTCCATGCTAATTTCTAAATTATTATTGCAAACCGACGCTAATTCTTGTGATTTGGGTTGTTTCTACTACCACTACTAGGAACCATTTACAACAATGTTTCTCGCGCTCCAAGGAGGAAAGTTTGATCATCCCAATCGTCTTTTCTCTTCCGTCTCCCTGGCGTGGAAGAATTGTCAGAGGGACACATCAGATGTGAAGGTTTGTGCACCACCATTGTTTGCTTTCAGTGAAACTAGGTTTGTCTTGTGACATAAGCAATATAATTATTTATAACCTGTTGATTTTCTTTTTTCTCCGCTTGCAGGAATTGATACCAGAGCTGTTTTATTTGCCTGAAATGTTTACGAATAATCACCGATACAAATTGGGATCGCAAGACGATGGGGCGGAAGTGGATAATGTGCAATTACCTCCTTGGGCCTCCACTCCTGAAGAGTTTGTTCGCTTCCATCGCATGGTAAGTAAATATCGACTTGACTTTCACGTTTTTTTTGCTAAAAAATATTTTGCATTCGGGTATCGTATTTATTTGGAGTGTTTGTGTGTATTCCTTATAGGCTCTTGAATCTGAGATTGTGTCCTGCCAACTACATCAATGGATCGACCTTATATTTGGGTACAAACAAAGAGGTACGTCCTGCGCCCAAAGTCAAATTCTATATTGAAAACTGACAATATGCTGTATGGTATAAAAGCGAGTAGACTAATAATTTGAGTTTTTGAATTTTTGCAAATAGGACCTGAAGCAGTCCGGGCCACAAATGTGTTTTATTATTTAACTTATGAGGGTAGCGTGGACTTGGATGCAATAACTGATCCTGTCATGCTTGAGGTACTGAGCAACTTGAACAACCAATTTCTTCCTTTTTTATGACATGTTGCACACACTATATTGAGGAGGGAGTAACACAAAATATGTTTGTGATTATTACAGGCCATTGAGAACCAAATAAGGAACTTTGGTCAGACGCCATCCCAGCTTCTGATGGAACCTCACCCTCCAAGGAGCTCTGCCATGCATTTGGTACTTGGAAATTAATTAAAATCACCATTAGTCTATACATGTTTGTCGTGTTTGGGTTATTTAATATTTAGCTAAACCTACTGAATATGTTGCAGTCACCACTTATGTTTTCCGCCGTCCCGGATGACGTCTGTATGGTTATGAAGTTCATGTCCAATTCACCTGTGTGCCACATTTCGGCTAATACGTATCCGCAACTGCCTCAACCCTCCGTTGTGACAGTTACGACTAGTCAGAATTTTGCAGTCAACAAATGGAATACTTCATATTCTGGTGAGATAATAATCTTAAAATAATATATTGTATTTTTGTTGTTCTTCGAAAATTTATCTATATTGATTTGGAAACATTCCATGAACTAAATTGAATGATAATTGGCTTTATCCTCCTCAGCTTCCCTCCATTCACCAAGTTTTGCTGAAACCAATGCTAATAGTTTATCCAATCTGCCCCTCGTCATGGACCCTGTGTTATCACAAGGAAACAACCACCAGTCCAAACGACATTTAGGAGATAATTTTAGTCAAAAAGTGAAAATGAGGTCGAATTGTTTTGTTACAACGGTAGATTCCAAATTTCTAATTGCCTGCGGTTTTTGGGATCACAGTTTCAGAGTTTTTTCCACTGAGACTGGTATGATGAAATAACATTATTTTCGAAAATTAAAGTTGTATGTATGTATTGTCCACTTTTTTGTTGCAAATTCCAGCTAATTGTTGTGTGTTGTGTTTCTGAATTTGTAGCTAAAATTGTTCAAATCATATTTGGACACTTTGGTGTTGTCACTTGTCTTGGTCGATCCGAGTGCAATATAACGTCGGACTGCTACATCGCTTCCGGCTCTGCAGATTGCACTGTTCTCTTATGGCACTGGAATGCCCGTTGCCAGGCCATTGTTGGAGATGGTGAGCATCCAACCCCTCGTGCTACCCTAACAGGTCACGACACCCCAGTTACAGCGCTGGTAATATCCGCAGAATTGGGACTTGTAGTGAGTTCCTCCGAATGTAAGTCGTGTGGTATGTATCCATAAATATTTACAACGACGCGACAAAAGGATGTAGACCATTTATATGAATATCGTCTCTTGTCGCTTGTGAATACTAACAGGGGGACCCGTCCTGGTACACACAACATTCGGGGATTTGCTCCGAACGCTGGAACCTCCCACTGGTTTTAGGTACCCTGAAAATGTGACAATGAGTCGGGAAGGGATTGTCGTGGTCGGCTACGAAAAAGGGAATGTAGCAGCTTTCACAATGAATGGCAGAAGATTGCGCTATCAAACCCATCATGACATCATCAACGTATGCCGGAACTCAATAATACTACTGGAGTGGTGTTGACTAATAAAAAATTAGTAGCAGTTATAATATAATAATTATTATTTTGGTACAATTTTTTTCCAGTGCATGTTGTTGAGTCGGGATGGCGAATATTTGATAACTGGCGGAGAAAAGGGGATTGTTGAAGTGTGGCGAACGTTTTCCTTGGCCTTGTTGTACGCATTCCCAGCTTGTGACAGTGCTATTCGATCGTTAGCCCTCTCCCATGATCATAGGTATGGTCCCTTCGTGCATTTCAAAAATTCTCTTTTGATTTCGGTTTATCCATCCCATCAAGTGCTAGTGTGCTCATCAAAAAGATTCTTCTTTTGAACTGTCACTTTCAGATTCTTGCTTGCAGGACTTGCTACAGGATCTATTGTCGCATTCCACATTGATTTTAATCGCTGGCACCATGAATTCCAACACCGATACTAAAACCGTAGCAGTACAATTCTTCGGCGGAGAGAGAGGTGGGTGGTACTTAAAATAACCAAAACTAAATTTAAATTGACACAATCCTTGTAAGTATACCTATGAGTCTGTTAATGATAGGCCTCCTTCTTTTAAGAACAATGTCAAAGTGTGTGGCTATATATATATATATATAGACATGACCTGGTTGTGTTTCATCTCTCAAGCAACTTATTGTCAGCGTATTTATATACTGTTCAAAAAAAAACCAAATCAACAAAGAATACATTTTACAGCCGTTCAAATTTCGTTGTGGCTTCTTCAGTGGTTTTTATTATTATTATTATTATTTCTAATAATTGTATGCAAATACTAAATCTCAGAAAAAGGCTTGTGAGGAATAATATGTACAGAGTATGTAATGGTTATGATGACGACAACGGGTAAGTCAACAACAACAACAACCCTTTTCTAAAAGTAACGGAAAGTTTAACTTCAATCTGAACTAGACGTAATAATCTTACCCTAGAAATAAGATGCAATTATTACACGTAGACTTTATATAACTAAATTTAAAAACATCTAAGCTACACATACTATTTCATGTAACTATTGGGTATTTATCTTATATCTACATTTTAAATTTGACAGTTTTGACAACAACGACGACGTAGCATCATGAAAATAATAATATTATTGCGAACTGCAAGAAACTTAAAAAATATTGTGGATTATTTCGGGTAAGGAAAAAGCAACGGCGGCCAAATATGGTGATAATATCTTTTTAACAAAAAAAAAGCAGAAAAAGTGGTAGCAACTTCATCACAGTCCGTTTTTAGGGTTAAGGAATAAGAAAAAAACATAATAATAATAATAATAATAATAATAATAATGGATTTTTGAAAGATTTTATTATTGGGTTGGATGATAAGATGATAGCCGTAGAATGCAATACAGAAAAAAATCGTAGCAGATTTTTTGGGAGTCCTTCCATAAATTTCTGAAACAGGCTAATGGTAAGCGTAAGAGATACAGTGAAATGGATTTTTTAGAAACGAAGGTGGTGGCCACCCAGGTAGCCTGGGGAGGCATTTTTTATGGAAGTTGTTTCATGTGAGAATTTTACTTTTTTTGGCATCTGAAATGCAAACCATTTTAGCTCCTAGCCGAAACTTGGAAAATTTTTCAGAAAAAGTAACATTTTAAAACTTGTAGAAAGTAGGAACGCAAAAAAAAACTTTTTAAAAAACAGAATTTCGTATGCTCTTCACTAAGGAAAAAAATAAACAAGCCCTATAGGAAATGATAATATTGTGTGAGTAGGGTTAGGTAGTTTCGACAACTGAATATTTCAAGTCTCAGATGTTGTGATTATTATTATTATTATTATTATATACTGTTGCTCGGCGAAGGTCAGTCAAGAACAAGATGGAAGTAAAAAATATGAAATGGAAAAAAAAATTAATACAAAAAAAATGTTGGTTTTTTTCAAAAATAAAACAAAATAGTAATAATTTCACACAGCAGCAACACGCGCATTTTTTAGTTGATGGTTTGTAACTTGAGATGTGTGTTTAGAAAAACAGGATTTGTAAACATGTTAAATATTTGACTTTGATAGCGACAGGAATTTTTGAAAACAGAAGCTGATTGACTTATATATTATGTGACTACAATGAATGGTTTGTGAACAATTGCCTCTTGCTAATCATGTGAAACTGAAAGTATTTACAACATTCCAATTTGCATTTTAGATAGATTACATATTATTACTACAATTACTACTACTTCTCTACTACTACAACTACTAAAACTCCTAAAATATATATAAATATATATATATATATATAGATATATATCATTGTGTCATATAGTGTGGTTAGTTAATAATTTATCGTTATTGTTAAGTGTTAGATTTAACACAAAATAATAAAGTCTTTAAATGGTAATTGAATCATTATGCTTGCTTGAACACACACGATGATGATGAATAAAAATGCATTTTATGGTATTAATACAGAAAATGGACGGAGGAGGAGAAGGTGGATGTGAGTTGGGTTTCTTTCTTTTTTTTAATCATTTTTTGTTTTCGTCATTTCATTCACTCTAAATTTCACGTTTTTGTACGGTTATTGCTTTATTCACAAGAGTAGTAGCGGTAAAGGTACAGCACTTAAAATACGGGTTTTTTTGTAAAATTTTGATTGAAAGCCTTTTTCATGAAGGTAACATGCAACAAGAAACAAATCAATTGCAAGCTCGACACCAAGACACTATAATTCTTATCAATTCGCAGATCTATCAAGACAAATATTTTAAGATTATTTTTTGTAGATTTAGCGGTTATAAAAGTCAGTGGCAGTCATCCTTTCTCCAAATATATCTGCAAAAATTTACGCATTGAATCATATAGAAATTTGTTGGAAAGGGGTTACTAATCTTTTCCAATGGAGGCAAGAATTATTATTAAAAATGCGTACGTACCTCGCTCAATATTACCCAATTTTCTGATGGATTTTTTAGCGTAATGCGGACGGCAGATAGGGGATTAAAATGCGGAGGGACCTTGGCGTCAAGAAGTCCCAAGTCGTCGAATTCATCTGGATACAAACAACAAAAGACATCCGTGTTTTTTTACATTATTCAAAATAAAACTAGCATTACATGAAAAGTATTAACAAGTAGTACCTATTATAATAAATCCATCTTTATCTTTGGCTATTGTATTTGGACTATTATGGCTACTAGTTGTGGAAGATTGTAATGTGGCAGGGAGAACTTCCAACGTGGCGTTGTACAGTTTATCGGAGGGATGTTCGGCGTTTCCACTTACAAATCGGTAACTGTCAAAAAATGCATTCCCATAAATTTACTCATAAAAGAAGTCCTCGTATAAAGAAAGTCATGAATATATTTATACGAGAATCGCCTTGAGCCGTGATGTGATGGTTATTTTGCAAATACCTAAGTAAATTTACGGGTTTGGGGAAATAGAAAGTAATCGTATCACCGGCCTCAGGAGCCAATCCCCAAAAATAACTTTTTCCATGGTAGGCTTTATCCAGGGAAAATCTTCCATAATGCTTTATTGTACTTTCAACTCTAGCCTCTGGATTATCATGTCTTGTAAATAGCTCCAATTTCCCGAATTGGCGATCCTGTTCAGACAGAGTTCGCATAACAAATTGAGTTTTATTATGGATTGATGGAATGTTGTCTGATATAGACAAAAGCTTGGCAAAATAATAATAATATTATTATATATACCTACGCACTGACTAAAATTACATGATTTTCATCGTACCTTTAATTTTTGCACTTTTCCGTTTAAGGACGAAACCATACCGATATGCTGAAATAAGGATGGCTTATTGCGAATCCACCTTTTACTTAGTTCGCGAAGACACCGTTTCTAGAATAAAATGTGGATGATGTAAAATTGTGAAATGGGCGGATTGCCAAATAATAATTCTTGAATAATAATAATAATAATAATAATATTTGAGTAGTGATTAGTATTAAAAATAGTATTAAAATATATATTATGTTTGCCACTTACATGATTGTAATCTAGTTTGCAATATTTAACACTAAAGAAATGCGACAATAACCAGTCTCCCGGTTTGTCTTGATAAAACAGAAGAATGAACTCTACCAACTTCCACAAATCCGAACTTCTGAAAAGTTTTCCTAGTTTAAGACAACATAAGAGAAAAGGTTGTATTACCAGCAACGGAAAGTACGGGCTCTACAAAGAAAAAATGTTAGTGAAACTATACGGATCTTGATTGAATAATAAATACCTATGAAACCAAGCTGGCAAAAGTCAAGCATAAACCATTCGTCGCCTTTAACTGAATTACTAATAGCAAAGTTTTTCATCGTTGAAATGAAGCCTTTTTTGCTCAGCACGTCGTCTTCCAGTTGGACGTAATAGGTTCCCCTGTTTTGCGCATACATCATGAGATAAGCATAATCTAAGTTTTGTTTTGTACGCCATTTCGTCCTCTCCTCGGAGTCGCCAAGAGTTGCCTTTATCGATCTAAAGTCTGGGTAAAAACTACCGGAAGGTGCGAGAATCTCAATAAGACCACTTTCCACGTCTCTACGAAATCTGGAAAATGGGAAATGAAATAATATGTGTAATACCTATGCATTTAATAGCATCCCATCATCAACTTACAAAACATCCTAATCAAGTGGCATTTAAGTAATTAATAATTATTATTGAATGAATGAGTAATGAATGAATCCCGACTTACTGTCTGGTTATGGAACTAACTGTACTCTGTACGAAAGAAACGTCCGCCTCAGCCACAAATACAATAATTAACGTGTCGTTTTTTTCCCATGGAAGCATAGAGTTCAGCAAATTTTGCAAAGTTGGCAGTAAATAACTTTGCGTCGGTCTTTTGACAGTGGGGATTCCAAGGACAACGGATACTGTAAAAGCGGTAATCAATCAGCCTTGTCACCCATTTTTTACTTTACTCGTGTAACATAACCAAGGTAGAGCAAAGTGAAATGCTAAATAATGCTAATAAGACTATAAAAATGCTGATAATGTTAACGTACCCCCTTCCCTTTGTTTTCCGATAGTAAGTGCAGGTGTTAAGGCATCCTCACTGTCCAGCAAATGAGGTAAAGCGTTATAAAGATTAACTAATTTTAGCCGGTTTTTACTCAGCAATGTCTTAATGGCCCTAGCGGAATGACCACTACTTTGTGGAGACGTCTCCCTCCCCGATGACTCCCTCATCCTCCCACTCTCCCCAACATGACTAGTTTCAGTCTCACCATCGTCGCGCAGCAAAGCAATTTCGCTACGCAATGAACGTATTGCCGCTAGGTACTCTGACACGTGTGTCTCCAGGCTGGCTAGCAGGCGGAGGATTTTAGTGCCTTGGTCTTCCTCTGCAAAATAAATCGAATCACAAAACAAAATTCACGTCACACCTTACACAAACAACCGAATCCCAACTGTCCATTTTCTTAAATATTATGTTCTAACTAAAGTCTGCGTTATTATTACCTTCTGAGGTTCTCCAAAAGCCTTGTATAAATATCACAAAAATGATCAGGCCCAGCACCCAGGCCATCCGGTAAGGGAACTGCATGATGCTTGTGGACACAAGTGAATTGCAACGAGGGGAGGAAGTTGGACTTCATCGGCATGCAGATGAGGGATCCCGGTTTTGGTATGAATCAAGCGAGGTTTGTTTTTTGCAGTTGACGGTGGATGTGCCGACGAACGTTCGCCGGAGGAACTACAACTGCCGTGTGCTACAGGTGAGTCGTAGTCGTCGTCGTCGTCGTCAACTTCATCCTTGATACATTTCCACGCAGCAGCAGCAGCAGCAGCAGTGCTAGCAACGAAATCCCATCTCCGGTTTCGGGTTCCCACTCCAAAAGAGAAACGTTGAAGGTTTCACAGGATATTGTATATATATGAACAAACAATGTCGTGTTTGTCGTGTAGCAAACTTTTTTGTGAATTCGTGTCGAGCCTCACGCTGCTGCTCTTATATGACTCCAATGGATATAATTTGGCACTGTGTAAACATGTCAAACAAAAAAGAACATAAAGGATCACTTATAGGCAATTATACTGTCAGGGAAATGTGTTGGCTAACCTTTAGCCAAAATAATCGTAAAAACTAGTTCACCATAATATTTTTCGTGACCGCCTTGTAAAGGATTAAATAATGCTGAGTTATATATACCATCATCATTTTTCTTTTTTTTTTCTTTCTTTTTGTGTGGAGTAAACAACAATCTAACCGTGACTGCTCGAGGTTCCATAAAAAAAACTTCTTGGACAAACTTTACCACGACGACGAAATGCCGAAATTGCTTATCAGTTGTCCAGCTTTGTACTGAAGAATTGTTATTAATTGCTGTTGTATAGCAAAGGAAAAAGCCCATTTGAAAGGAGCAGTCAATGTCGCCAGCCATCCCAATCGCTTCCCTAATGGCCTGCCGGTGGAACAAACATGAAAAGTACTACCCATGAATTAAAACTGCATGACTTCGTGAGTGAGCCAAGCAAGCCAAGGACATGGGAAATGATGATGATGATGATGATGATGATAGATTCATTACAAGAAAAAAGAAGAAACACATTATTACACGGCTGAAGCTGAAACCTAAGAGTGAGCATATGTATTATTATTTCCTTCCCTCCATATGCAATCCCTTAAGACACCCTCCGAAGAAACCTGGAGAGAAATGGAGCAATCGATAGAAGAAAAAAAAGAAGAAGAATTTTTCTCTCTCTCATTTTTTCCGTTTTCGGTGTCGAACGCAAAGTGTCATTATTATTATCATTATAGCAATAAATTATATCACTTTTCCTCCAAAGTATAGGGAATATACACTTTTTTTGACATGCTCTAAAAATGAGGCTGGGATAGTTATCCTCTTTCCCAAATGGTTATATGGATTAATTAAAGCAACCGGAGAAGAAGAAGAAGAAGAAGAAAACTGGAGCAAAACGCGACATGGCATGCTTGGCTTTTAAAACATGGCTTTTGCCTTATTGCATTTTTCCCTTGCTGGCTGGCCTTGCCCAGGAAATATAATGTCGTAGGAAGAAAGTGGAAAGATATGTAGTGTCATTTTTTTTAAAAAACATAACATTATTCTGTACATCCACCTACTAGGCTCTATAGTTTTGCTCCATTATTATGCGTGTGAAGCATGCAATTTTGGTATAAAAGTTCCAAGAATTTATGATTGTATGATGTGCCAGGGGAGCAGAGCAGCAGTACAAGTGTAATTGTTTCGGTTTGCGAGTGCCGAGTGCGCGGAGAGCAGAGTTAATTGCATGTATTTTTTTCTTTTGGAATGGTATATGGTGGTGTGTAAGTGAAATGTAAAAAGAAAATCCAAGTAATGTCTCTTGCAAACCATTTTAGTCGATGATGATGATGATGGTGGTGCTAGCTAGCGCTATGAGCACACACACCCTTTCTCAAAATGAAAATCAATATCTGTAAACATGTTTGCTTGTTGTACGACGACGTACACTTAAATGTTTCACTAGAAAAAAAAAACTTTTTTTTCTGTGTCCCTCTTCTCCCTCCATCTCCGTATAGCTTTCTGTGAGAGAGAGGCTTGAAACAGCATTTCAACGAGTTTGGTGAGGAGGCGGAGGACTGGGAGGTAGTCAGGTAGGAAAATGAAATGTGACAAAAACGCGTTAAAATAATCATGGTTGATAAATGGATAGACATACAAAATGCTGTCACAAGGCATGTTCAAGTTTTTTTTTCAGGGAATATATAGCCTACCCCACGACGACGACGATGATGATGATGATGATGACGCTGATCATTACTGTTTCATGGTGTTTCGCCGGCGGAACGGAAGTATGAAAATATTTTAAGGGAAACCAGCCCACAAAAAAAAGTAGCACACCTCCCTCCTCTGTCCTCTCCTCTCTCTCTCTCTCACTCTCTTCTGATGTACCTCACTTTGAAATGAGAATGACTATTTATGAGATAGTTTACGATTTTCCAGCAATTTCCCTTCATGACTGGGGACATATAAAGAAATGAGGTTTACGTCCTTCACATTTCTTCCTGAGATGTCATATCCTGTGAGTTTAGGACGTGCTTTATCTCGCTCTCTCCATTATATTTTGGGAAACTTTCACTTCAAAGTTGAAAGTGGTATAGGGATTGCCTTTCTTGGCGTCCGCCAGCAGTGCAGTTCATGATATTAATTTTATGAAAATGGGACTCTAATAATTACACCATTTTCTCTTTTTACTATCACTATAATGCCTAAAATTTCCCCTTTTTAAAAAATCGCAAGTTTAGCTGGCAACGGCGTTTCTATTGGTAAACATTTTTTTGGCATAATAAATTCCTAGCCGCCTCGTGATAAACTCGTCCGTGTGTGTGCTTTGCTTTGTTTACTTTATCTCTGCACGGTATCGGCGGCGTAACCGCCGCGGTAAAGAGCTCCACCAATTCTGGAAAGTGGCTCGAGAGGAAGTTGCAGCCCATTTTCACTTTTTTATGGAAAGAAGTAGTAGTCCTTTTAAAGTTCCTGTAATTCTCTAATATTATGCAATTACTCTGTGTACACAACACACACGAGTGTTACTTCACTCTTGACAAAGGAGCTCAAGAGGTTTAAGTCAAGTTTTGGGAGTTTGAATTATGAAAGTTGTCTTCCTTCGAACGAAATTCTTTACATTACACAAGTCTCAACAAAAAAAGCTGTAAAAGCCTCCACATACATACTGCAACTGCATACCCTTTCATTTACACAACCAAAGCAGCAACCAGCTCTGAAGAAGAAAGCTCACAATAAAATTTTCCCTTTTTTTGTTGGAAAGTCCTTTGTGCTTGGCTATTATAAGTATATTGCATGAATGAGGTAGCTTCCTCTCCCACGTGTTTCACTCCGAGAAATGCAAAAGTAATGGCACGATCAACACTGCTGCTGCCAAAGTCCATTTATACTTTATACAATATTACTTATCTTCATCATCATCATGATCACCCTCCACGGGCTTTTCCAACTTCAAAATACTCTATCTAATCTCCGTCTCCGTACTCTGGACAATAAAATAAAGTTTAGGCTGAACCTGGTTGGAACACCATTTTTTTTCAACACAACAGGCACGATGCACAGGTCTTTTGGAACATTTAGCACTAGACGATGATCGTCAGCTCATTGTCATTATTACGTTAGAAAAACCTCGCGTATTGATTCTTTGACTATTATAGCTTAGTAGTGTAACTTAGTAGTGTGGGCTTCCAAAAAAAGCATTTCCAACTTTCATTTATTATATTATGTTCCTACGAGAGTTTCCTTACAAATTCCATCAAGAGTTTCGAGACAGTTTCCACACGCACATCCCACTCACTCACTACACACTCGAACTACGGACGGACCTCTTTTCGTGGTACTGAAATTCCGGCCTCCAATTTCACCAACCAACACTACATACTACTACTTCTACCACCTCCACCACCACCAGACTTCTCTATAAATACGAGTTGAAAGCTGTCGTGTACACAGCCCAATTTAGCTGTGTAAAAAAACCTTGTAAAATATGAATCTAGCCAGACCTTGGCTTTGGCTATTTGGCTACCTGCTACATACCTCTAATCCAGGAACAATCAACTGTGTCAATAATACGGGTTTGGACGACATCAGTTTTGCATGTTAACTTCCAACAATAATTCCCCGGCAAAAGTAGTAGTCATTTTCTCACGAACTGCATGTGCATGCGAAACCAATGTTGTGGAAAAGTATTAAAAATTTGTATTGTAATCTAATAAGTTTATATGGCACATGTAGTACGTAGGCATCATGCATCTCCCTCCGTGTGTGGAAATAATATTCACTATTCACCTTACTTTTACATTTTTTTTTGTTGTCTCGCTATTTCTCATTTTCCCATGCGCACGAAACACTATACTACTATAGTACTCTTTCTCTATTGATCCCATTTAACACAAGTCTCTGCTCTGGATATGATATGATATAGGCATTTCTCATTACGACAACGAAATAGGTATTCTCAGGAAGGAATGCAGGAAGAATGTAAAAAGGAATTTTGAAATTCCATTCCTACTTCAAAAGGGCAGCAGCAGCGGAAGGGGAACACTTTAATTCATGGCATGTGCGTGCTATATCTCGCATAAAATTATACAAAATCTCGAAAATGAGTGAGAGGACGAGCATCTCGTTGAAATTAGTAAAAGAGGTCCGGACAGAGAGTTCCCAATTTTTTTTAGAGAGTCGACGCGAGTGGAGTGAGTCCATGTCATAAATATGGTTATTTTTAGAGGAAAACCTGCTCCCATTGCAATTCCGTGGAGTGGCACACAAATCCCCTAATTAAGTACACACATGGACGGACGGACATGTGTAACTTGTGGGAGGATTTGTGTACTATATACCTAATGTACGACGAATATATAATAAGTATATAAACATGGCGTGTAAACAGACACGAACTTTTCCACAAAATAAATCAATGTTGTTTGATCACTCACTACATATATGCCATGCGGTAGTGCAGTAGTCCGAAAAATTGACTGCAATATATTATCATACACAAACACAACGGGTACTAACACTAACTGGAGTTAAACGAGCTAGCGGAGTAGAACGACCCTAATCAATACATAATACTATTATTATTACACTGCACTGGTTGCCTTATATAAGTAATATTAGTATTTAAATGGGATTCTGGATATCTCGGCTAGAATTTCAAAAATTTTATTCTCCATGCTCGTCCTTTTTTTAATTTGATGAAAGAGTAGCCAGAAAAGTTCCCAAATTATTATTGAAATAATAAATTCCAATTCCAAAAAGATGCATTTAATAAATTCATTATCGGTTTGAAGTGTTTTGTTAGTCCTGTACTTGCTCTCTCTGCACGAGACTCATCAGTATTCTTTTGACTTACGCTGTGCTACTTGGTTCAAGGCTACTTACTTAACCCATATTTCCCCCTCAGCAATACCTAGCACCACCACCACCTAACCAAACCATACATACGAGTGTATATATAGCCAGGCAAGACGGCCATACTTTCGCGAACGAGGAGATGAATGAATACGAGAGGAAATTCGTTTCGAATTTGTTTGATTAAATATTTCCTTCATTGCTTTATATTACCTCCGTCCGTGGATGCGGCCGCTCTATAAACAAATTCTTTCGGGGAAATAAATGGAGCAATGATGCATCACTCAGGGAAAAAAATACATTATTAGCGTAGGCGAGTGGTGTGTGGAGAGAACATTCATATAAAAATGAAATATTAAGAGTAGTACTGATGACTGATAATAAAGCAACTACTTCTCCTCCACTGACACCTCCTTTCTGCATTATTAATCAGGGAATGAATTGTAAATGCTGCTATCATTTCGCTAGATACTCTATTATTCATTGCCACCTATTCTACAATAAGAGTTATTTTCTCGCCGCCGTAACACACGGTGCACACGCTCCCCACGAGTGAGGCTGGCAAATTGTATTGTTGTGTAATGCAGTCTGGCTGGCTGGCGCATCTACCTTAAATCATTTGGGAGAATTCGTAAACAATATTTTATGAACTACTACTATTTTTTTTTGGATGAGAGGGATGAGTGAGGTGGCTGGCAGCAGATGAAGCAAAATGGGGTTCGGTTCAGTTCCTCTCCCTACGCGACTTTATGCTTTTTTCATTGCTTTTCTTCTTTTGTGCTCCAACAAATAATCAAAATGTTGACAACGAAACGTGCAGTTTTGCTGCGGCTCTTCTGACAAGACCATGTGTAATAACAGCCTTTGTGGAGAGGTGAGCCGTATTTCATATTTTAGGGTAATAATAATAAGAGCGGGGAGAGTCCTTGTGAAATATTGAAGTGATGGGATATGATATAGCCAGTTTTACGAAGTACTTTATTGGAGTGACCTTCAGCAGCTCTAGCGTGCCAAGGGATAAAAGATAGAGGAGCAGACCATTATTTTATGAGGAGAACATTTCCTAAAAAATGCAGGCGAGTAGTAGTCGAGGCAGAAAAGGTATAAATGTTGTAGTATAAGTGGGATGTAATTGGACTCATCAAAGTCTCCATTATGCTCCAACTAGAGCTCTTTAACGAGGATATTCTCGACACGTTATCATTTTGGAGATCAATCCCAATTATCATTTTACAGCGAAACGACTCTAATTCTGGTGTAAGAAAGAACATCTTAAAAACTCCTTGTGGTAACGGTAACTCCACTCTGGGGTAACTGCTTTGTATTTGCATAATCGTCCCAAGAGATTAGACGAAAAAGCCTTTTAAAACATTTTACGTTGGATGGAAGTAAGTGGCTTGGCAACTTTAAGCTGGGTTTGGCTCATTAATAGATTATGAGCAAAGATAGCATTCCCTTTGACTTTTGACAGTTCCTGGCAAATATATAATCTCTGAGTGTAGCTATGTAGGCTATCGACCCTACCTACAACGTACAAGGAAAGGAACTCATCATCATCATCATGATGCTCTTGACACTATACAAACTTTGGCAAAGTTTCCCATCTCCTCAGCTCAGCATGCATTTCAATTCGCCGAAAGGTATAATTCCAGCTTTGCAATTCTAAGTACTACAGCAAAATCATCCATAATCCAAGAGCAAAATAATATTATGATTTAATTCTGTGCTCTATCTAGATGTAGTGGCAAAAGAGCTAGTTGTTTAGCGGTGAAGGAGGAGGCGGCGGCGGCGGGTGAAGAGTGAGGGGATGGGAAGTCTATAGAGAAGTAGTCTCTTTCATTAATTTCGCCTCGTCACAACCAACCCACTCGACTCTGTTTGTATTTAGATGAGCTAAATTTGCAATCATTGTTTCACCTCTTCTCTTTTGGGTTGGTTCTGGTTGCAACCGCACGGAGCTAGTTTTACAAGTTGAAAGAGTTGCTTTATGTGGAGTCATGGAAGTACTTTGTAATTTCGCCAATTGTCCACGTACTACTCTCCTCGAATAAAGAGTGTAACTTATGGTTGGACTCGACTCATCGTGATAGCTCGTGTGTTCCTACGTGTCTCTTTTCCTATCCTCATCATCTCCACCCTTTTCGTGTCATATTTCATGTCGATTTTATCATATACCACACCGTACGTACCGGTAACACTCTCCTGTCCTCATGGACAGCCTAACAAGCTAAACTTATAAAATAGGAATGGGATTATTATGGCAGATATTACTAGCTAATAGACCTGGTTGCTGTTGCCGTGGTGGTCTAGCCTACTTGAATTTATTAAAAACCCTTTTCACTCACATTTATTACTATTATCCCTTCATTCCAGGCAGCAGCAGCAGTAGCAGTAGAATCGCAAGTGTGTGTAGCCAGGCGGAAAAATTTGCAGTGGACGCTTTTTGACATTATAGCGACATGGTTTGGGTTAATTATTAATTTCGCAGCATTGTTAATTTATCGTTCGTTTGTTGAATCAATTATGCAGAAGCAGACTGGTTTAAGCACACCAGAAAGGTATGCATGCACACGACGGTGAATAAATGGTTGTTGCACTACTCCTCCGCCACCACCAATTTTCGCATTGGCCTTGCTCACACGCTCGCTCCCTCTGCCTCTCGAAAATTTTATTCACAGCTATAATTTCAACAAACTCTGAAACTGGGTACGCCGAGAAAATAAATATAAATAAATAATTACCTCGGGGTAATTATTATTATACTCGCGGTACTACTCACTCAGTAACCTATTTGTTCCAGCAGCGCGCGGCTTCGTGAGCATTCATTGAGGCCATGCATATGCAAGCACCACCGCACCACTATAAAAAAATAAGTTTTTTTAACACACTATACACTAACAAACTAACTATGCACAAGCCAAAGTAGGGATTGCTGACTGATGGAAAATCCTATACAGTTTAATAGTTGTGAGCAGTAATAATAAGACTGACGTTTATCCGACTCCGATAAAGTACCATTCACCATTTACCAGAACTACTACGGGCTGGGTTACACAAAAGTCACAACCGCAAGCACTGCAGCACAACAGGCAGGCAGGAAGTTGTTGAGAAATACGTGATATATATATATATATATATATATTTATATATCCAGTAAGACAATTGGCAAAAATCGTATAAAAAACACGTGTCACATTATTACAAGTCCATATAGCGCGTAAAACTAGGCACTATACTACTGCCTTGCTTGCGGTGAATAATATTTTCATATGAGTATAATGTCAACGAGTACTGAGAACGTCACCCTGACCAGATGTCGTCTTCATTTCCTCTCTCACAGCCTATAAACTAGTTTTTTTTCTGTTGTTGGACACAGAGCACAGAGATAACACAAGCGTTTTTTGCACATATGTCCATCCTATCCTCCCAAAACTCTGAGCGCAACTGTGCCGGAAAGTGTTTTGAAAAGAAGCTGTGCTGTGTGACATCTTGTCAAACACGTGGGACAACCGAAAGACAGTCTCACTTTATATGAATTAGATCGCCAGAACGAGATAGATCCCTCATGTTCTCCTCTCCTCCTCGCCCAAATAAGACAAAAAGAACAAATGATGATTGTAAATTCACACAGGATATGGCAACGGCTACAACCCTATCCCCACCTTGAATAATAACCCTTTGGCAACACACTCGTCGAGAAACAATAATAACGAAGCTCAGCACTCATGTGTTGTTTTTTATTTTTTGCTAAATCGTACTTCTACTAAATGCTTCACTCGCGAATAGAGTGAACCTTTTGCTTGCATATTATTATATCCTATCATTATTATTATTACGTTATCTGGTCCACTTTGCTACCAATATGCAATCCAATTTTTTCAAGAAAAAAAAATGCATTACAAGGCAGTGATGTAGTAGGTATATGGATGGAGTGCATTGCATGGGCACTGCATCTCGGATTTACATCTTTCAGTCCATCCATAATACATACTACCCTTTTTGCAATTTTTTTAAACAAAGAGGTGCATCATTATCAACTTGATAATTTCACGTTGAAAGCATTTGTTCATTCGGGGCATCTTTTAAAAATTTGAAACACAAGTGGACTCTATACTATGTATTATGGATTCATTTTACCTCTCAATAATACAGACAAATAATATGAGGGCTCGTATGATGAAGTGATGATGAGGCGAGGAGAGGAGTAGGCATAATGCTATGCTAAAAAAAATGTATTATTACGCTTATTTCGATTACTTTTACGATTAGTATTTACTTATGCATCCCGTACAATATATTCAGTTATAATAATAATAATGGCTCCACTCCACACGCCTGCATCTCTTTAAATGGTGGATGCGTGTGTGTGTGTGTACTAACTACACATCTGTGGAGAGCTAATTTGAATGCAGCTGCGCATTCACTGATGTCCACTTTTTTTTCCTCTACTTTTCGCACAGTTATATTCCCTACTACTCCACTCACAACTCAGTCCGTCGTCCCGTCCGACCAACTTGTAAAGGAGGAGGGAGAGGCGAGCAAAGGGTTGATGATGATGATAAAATATTTTTGTAATGTTTTGTATATGATGCAAACCGACCGACCGGCCAAGAATGAATGGCAAAAATAATATTATGGTTGAAAAAGCTCGGAGATGCAATCCCAACTGAATGTACACAGGTACACATGATTCCCATATGCGAGTAGTTGATCCATTAAAACGAAAAAGAAGGCAGGCAAAAAAAAAATATGCTGAAATCCCTTTTTCTTACAGAGATGATGATGATGATGATGATAGTGATGATGATTACACTATCTAATTCTAAAGTTGAAGAGCTTCAAAAAATCGTTATCGGCTCTGTAGCGTAAAGTAAGCTGAAAAATACGACTTTCTGCCCTAGTTCTTCACACATTGAAATGGGCGAACGCGGAGAGAGAAAAAAAAAGGTTTTGAAGTTGTTCATGTGTAGTAGTAGTAGTAGTAAAGTAAAGCCCTCTCATCATCAGTCTTGATCTTTTCAACTTTATTATCCCGTTTCCCTACTAACTCCACACACACACACATACCCACTTATACACGTACACACACACACACACACACACACACACACACACACACATAAAACGCACTAAAATGGTTGCGGTGAATAAATTTTTGCGAAAAAAAAAATTTGTGTACACTCGTCTTATTACATAACCTATCTTGTGTAGTACATATAGTAGCACTGCACACACATAAGTTTCCTGTTGGATGAACGAACATCTCTTTAGGGATTTATGCAATTTAAAGAAAGAGAAGAAGAAAAAAAAAAGTCGTTGCAGCAAGGTGAACCCATATTATATCGTTTCGTATCTTGGGTGTTAATCAAATGTTTATTTTCATAGTTTGCCTTACTTTCCGAGTTGGATTCGGAGTGAAATATGTATGTATGTATATATGTACTTAAGTATTTACTAGATTTTCTAGTTTTTTTTTAGAATTTGATGAAACTGTGTATTTTTGCATATAAACATTGGGTTATAGATCTAAGGCGGGGTGAAACAAGTTGGTGAAACAAGATTTTTTAACGCGATCTTGTCCCATTTTTTTTTACAAAAGGCATAGAACACGTGTATTTTTCGATAATCATCCTGCCTTCTCCTGTTCTTCTGCATGTGTGTGTGTGTGCCTAGTAGTAATACAAACTTTTATAGAGTTAGTTAACCATTGTGTAAGATATTATTTTATCGGGGTAATAACATTAGGGGAAAATAAATAAAACTAAATATTTACAGAGAAATTCGCTCGCCTCAGTTTTGTCTAATGGCTTGTTTTTCCTGTACCGCTATCCCAGAAATAATTATTGTTTTTTTTTTTTGCGATTTAGTGAGGAAAAAAAAAGTTTTTCTTGGGGAATTAATAATAAACACGTCAAACTTATGGCATAATCCTTATAGGAATATAGTTATATGGATTGGATACATCAAGTGCAAAGTCACAAGTCTCAAAGAGAGATTTTTATCCTAGAAGAGTCTTCACGCTAATTCCTCTGGTTCTCCAACTTGACGTATGTCGTCGTTCCGTTTGTTGAAAATTTATTCTTGAAATGTCTTGAGACAGTTTGGAATTCGAAATGAAGTTTTTCTCCTCTCAGGTTTGACGACACAGTTGTGTGAGATGTAAAGACGACGTAGAAAGATTCATTCGTAGATGGAATGCGTGCAGTGTAGTAGCCTAGATTCCCTGCTTCAAATCTATTTGCATGGTTAAATATTCTGTGGCCACGGCGATGACTAAGCAAAAGGTACGCAGTTAGAGTGGAATATATATATTTTTTTTGTTGAGTTTGTAGTCAAGTTGCGGGTAACCAAGATAGCAATTATTATCAGTGGATATACGTCATTTGAATATTCATATTAAATGCTACTCTTACATCTCCTTCTCTTCTTGTAAGAAAGGTTGTAATAAAAACTTTCTTTCCCTTATAATTATCCCTACCTATGTTAGCATGTAATCTCCAGAGTGCTTGCGGTTACGGTTAGCTAATAACATTTTCGGTTGAAGGACTTGAGTACACAGGAAACGGTATGCAATATTATGGGTTTGTCATTAGTCAACAGAGATGGATTCCTTTCCGCTGGAATATTGATTAGCGACGTGATTTCTCCACAGACGTCAAAGCCGTGGTGCATGGTGGTGTGTAATATAATATGTACTCTCATCTGCCAGGCTTAACATAAAAACTTTCTTATGGTTTCAGTTAAAGTTGGACGGAGACGGCATGCATGAGAGGGAGGTATATGATGTCATAACAAGATAATAATACTCACATACACACACACACACACTCTCAAGTCAATAATGTCTAGTAATGGGAGTCATGTATCAGCAATAAAATGTCAATTTATGATAAACCGGGATAAAAGGCTTTAGCCAGAGGAGTCTTATGGGAATGTAATGACCCTTCGTGTAGTAAAGCTGGGCTTGTTAACAACACAATAAATTGTAGCAAATGGCTTACTTCCTTGGTGCTTTGTGCTCCCAGAAAAATATATACACCTAGTCCATGTACCTACGTCTGTCTGAATAATAAGTATTAACATATGCCATGGAGCAGCAGCCCCCGTCCGCGACCTGCGTGATATAAGATGTACGGCAAGCATGTAAGTATTGGTAATCCTATTTGCGTTCCTACTTCAGAACTTTTATTAAAACACATGCTGACTATTTTTACTACAAACAAGGAGTTCATATAATCCGCAACGTCTGGTGGAGCCTCAAAGCAAAATTTCAGCAGCAGCATTGGATTTCTGTAATAATGATACTATGTCTCAATGATGATGATGATATTTTCAAGCAAGTAATATCCTTCCATGATGATTTAGCTCAATTCAGTAAATCTCAAATGTCCAAATATCCTCCTCAATGGACATTTATTAGTAGAATGGAAATAATACATACATCACTATAACTATACACCTGTGTCTAAAGAATCATGCCACCAGAGCTACTGACGTAGGTATGGAGCACAATGTGACAGCGACTTTTTATGGGATGGTCAACTTTTAATTTGGCTACAACTTTTTCCCATCAAACCTTGCAATTACAGACGGCGGCGGCGGCGGTGGCGGAGTGCTTTGCACAAATTAGTCTAGTAGTATAGTAGCGTAATTTGCAGTAGTAAGTAGTGCAGTGCAGTCTGACAGTAGTGAGCGGCTTCCTTCTTTCTTGGCGTAGGTTGGAGGAAAACCGGCTGTGATAAAGAGTGCACATTACTCGAAAGAGGTTCACATTGATAGAGTGGCAATTAGCGATAGTATCCCGGTAAGCAAGAAGAAAAAGGTTATCGTGCGAATCTTCCGTCCGTGGAATGATTCCATCTCCTCCGGAATGAGCGCCTCATCATGATGATGAGAACAGCAGCGCGCGTGTAACATTGAACAAATGGAATCAGGAGGAGAGGAATGGATGGATCCAAAGAGTAATCCTCTCCAGGATTTCGACTTGATAGCAAGGCGGAAACAGCCCAGATGGGAAAATAATTACGTTCGCCTCATCGTATAAGGCAGTAGCGTAATAATAATTTAAGGAGCATAAATACATGACACTTAAAAAACCTTCCTTCCTACCAATCATACTCGTCTCAGCCATTACCTTTTTATTATTATTAAAGTACAGAATCAATTACACAGAATTCCCAATAGTAATAATAATAGTCTCTGGAATTGAGCTTGCAATCATTTGAAAATCTCCACCAGACAGCATTGAACAAAGTTGTAAATGCATGCACGTGTTAATAATATTGTATGGATGGATCTCTGTGAATGCTATGAATTTTCATTCCTCTTAATTATACATATACTTGTATGAGCAAAAGCACTGTTGCTTCTCATTAAATGGAATTGTTGTTAGCCACGCCAGTAATGCAATAGTCAATATTTACTACATAATTTAACTCATCTCATGGTCACCTCTCTGGATTTAGTGTTGGTATCACATATATGTTTGACGAGTGTGGTACTACTGTACTAATGAAGAAGCCAAATTCATCCCACTCCATACTTGAGCCACAACGCATAACCTAACACGATTAAGTTGAAATTATTATTTCAGTTACAATTCAGCTTGACTGACTGAATGACTGAACATGTTTAATTAAACAAGACAATAAGCAAACCCTGAAAAAATGTGTCCATTATTACAGGATGGGATTCCTACTACCAATTCACACAAATCACGCATGTACTCGTTGTACTGCTTCATGTGATGATGCATGATGATGGAAGGATGGGGTGCAAAACAAAAAATGCAAGCATAAATGAAGCGGTGATGATGATAACATGAGAAAATGAAAATGCCTTTTTTTAAATTGTAGAAAATTACACGAATAAGAAATTAAGTGAGTAAATGAGATAATATAGTGTATAGTATCCAGGTTGGAAACTTCCGGCAAATTAAGATGGTGTGCAGTCAGAATAATATTATTCTCCTCTGGGTGCTTACAAACTAATGGTGAATGGCAAATGGGTTAACTTAAAAACTCACCTGAGTTACGAGGATGCGCGATTAGAGGTGATCCTCACATGTGTAAGTCATTGCGTCGCTTGTCGTCACAAGACTGGCATCACTTGTTGGGTGGTGGGAATTCTTTTATTCATGTTACACGAACTGATCTTGCTGGCAAAGATTTTCCATCAACAACAATGAAATAAATTGGAAAAATTGGAATGTTTCTTGAAGATTGTTTTTAGCACGACGAGAGGACTGAATGGAGAGATTGTTAATTGGACGCCAAAAACTCTTGGCTCAGCCTTATATATTTTTTATTTAATTTATTGGAGGCTTATTAGAGGCTATCTTCTAAAAAAAACAATATTCATGTGAGTTAATTTTTTTTACCATGCCATGCAATCAACGTGCGCTGGCATCCCAATCACAGACTTGTTTTTATTATGGAATATTTAATACTACGGTAAAACTGGATAGGTCACTGGCCAGCAGCGGTCACCCTCTGCTGAATTCACCTTTTTGCACAATTTGTAACAAGTAGTATTGGATTACTAGTAATAAACACAACAAGTTTGGGTTCACAGAGTGTCACAAAGGTATTTCTACTACTACTAGGCGTCGTCGTCATTTTTTTTCCATGTAACAAAAAACTTTAATATATATATATGTATTTGCAACTTTCGTGTTGTAAGAAACTTTTGTTATATGTCATATTAACCTTCTTTCTATCTTAAGTTTAAAACCCTTTCCATCCACACACGGAATCGATTACTTTTATATGAAAGTCCAGAGCTAGACGGATTTTTATACTAACAACTATCCTGTCACCTGTTATATATAATATTATATTTATTTCTTGTTTAAAATGATTATCAATACGATAAGTGTGATATTATTATTGTTACTTCCCTTTTTTTTTCTCTGTATTATAATAATATGTAATAGTGTACTAGTAGAGCGCCACTATCACCTGAGAGTCAACTCACATGATCCCCACACACAACACTACTACTCCAATAAAAGACAATCCCGACAAGAGATCCCAGAGTACATATTAAAAGAAGAAAAAAAAGTGGTGATGGTGATGCTGATGATGATGATGATGAAGAAGAAGTTATATGATATGGTATATATATGTTAGGCTTTTTTGCTATATTATAGCTTTATTTCCCACACACACAGCCACAGCAAAGCAACCAACACAGCAGCAGCCAGCCGTCTTCTTCTTGTTACTCACCAAAGAGGAGTGTGAGTGAGGAGTGAGCAGAGCTCCTCCAAAACTTACGAAGAGAGAAGAAGAGAAGAAACTCTCTGGCAAAGTTTTATTTTTTTGTTACATGTGGCCACATATTATATGTAACGCAAGTAACGCAACTACTTACTTTTAGTATATTCACAACGAGCGAGAGAGAGTCAGGAACGAAGACTGGTACGTACCCAGAGTGTTATGTTCCCAAGATCTCTACTAGAATCCATACTACTACGATACGATGATACGACCACTACTATTCCTATTTACTCTACTACTGACTGACATGCTAGATTCACTTACAATTTCTAGGGGGGAAAATATCGTGATGCGTGTGAGTTCAGCCAGCTCTGCCTGAAGAAAAGAGTTTTTTTTTTGGTTTGATGTTGTTGGAGTTTAGTTGGACTGAGCTGAGCTGAGGAGTGAGTTGGGCCTTTTTCTTCACAATACGCTCACATTCTTCCAACCAAAACTGAAGAAAGAAGGAGCAACTGCCCTGCCTCACTCATGTAAACTTTTTTTTAGCTTCACATAGGGATACCTAGGTATATATGCTTTTATTCTATGAAAAAAATATGTGCATTGACACTGTGTGCATATTGCACAATATGAAAAAGGCAGACAACTGTTGTCCACAACACAGTACACTCAAACAGCCAATAAAGCCAACGTGAAACCAGCATTCTGACGACGACTGATGGCATTTTGTAGGCTGTTTTGGGTCCATCATGATGATGATGATGATGATGATGATATGATGCTCGTGAGAAGCTGGTAGACGAAAAGGTAACAATCATAATAACAGCACAGCAGAATGAAAATGGGTATGAAAACATGTATATAAAGGTACACAGGTACATCATAATATATAATGCTATTATTATCATTATATACTTTGTACCCAGGAGAGAGAGAGAGAAAAAAAACCTCACCTCATGAGCTACCCAATGTGTATGACTACGTAAAGGTGTATTAATCATAACCATTTTTTTGGTTGAGAAGAAGAAGAAGAAGAAGGAGAAGAAAAAAATCTCGAGAAGGTATGCTCGCTTTTAGTTGGTGATGCTATATGCTTCACTTTGGTGGAATCTTCAGAATCATGCACTACGAGAAGAGCTGAGCTGACATGATATGATATTAGTTATAAAGGGGAAAAAAAGTTTAATTGTTGAAGTATTTTTTTGTATGTCGACTCTCTGTTGTTATATAATGCATTGTTGTATATTGTATTATGTTGGGTTACATAATGTGTGTGTAGGTTGCGTATATTATGTGTGTATTTGTTGGGAAGGAACGGTTTTCCTTGGCTTTATGCCTATATGTCACCCAGGTATAAAAAATAATGTGTGTGCATGGTCATGTGCATAATGGGCAGGTATATGTGCATGGAGTTGAGGAGTAGTTGAGGATGATGCGAACGGAGAGGAAAGAATCTTCTTGAGTAAGTAAGGAAAGAAAAAATGTATTATTATATTATGACCATTATGATGAGGTATACATGCTGTAATTGGCATTGAAATGGTCGTGATGAAGTAGTAGGACATAGGAGTAGTAGGGCGAGCTGCGAGCCTTGAAATGATTTTGCTTTAATGCTCGTTCGTCGTTACCCATGTAATGTAATGCTAATGGTGGCAGCCGGGTCTAATAATAATATGGCTTGCTTCTTATGAGCCTCTTTTTTAAATTATGATTGATTACACTTTTTTAGTATGTGAGGGAAGGAGAGCGGCTGGTTGGGGGATTTTTGGAGTGGAATATAACGGGCATGGGAAAATTTATTTACTAAATATTATGCTGATTTGAAACTTAAGCTTATTTTCGATTTCGACCGTGTAGGTAGATGACTTGTTGTGTTAATTGTAATTCCTGTTCGGCGGTGGTCACAAGTGGTTATTTTTTTATAGAAATTGGCCAACACTATGTATGACTTTGTTAAACTAGGTTGGCAGTAAAGTAAGTAACAGTCTTGTGGAGATGCTATAACAGAGACGCGTAAGTGATGGAAAGCTGTATACTACTATTTGTCACGTTTTTTTGGTTCATCATGTTTTGCGGGCAGCACGTAAACACTTTCAAGGAAGAAGCTCATAGGCGACGAGTTCTCTTTTTTTTCTCGGGTTTTCATCTGTGCACAATATTGGTTAGAGGATTACGTATATATCGTAATGGTTTTCGGCTGGGTGCCGTTAGCCAAATGGGTCGTGAGGTGTAATTCCCACGTCAATATTCTATTTAATTGTTGTGAATTCCGAGATGACTGTAAGGAAGATATATGCTGCATGCGGTTGGTTCTGTGCATTTCACAAGAAGGGTGATTTTTGGATTTTTAGAATAAAAAAATATGATGATGATGTGGGAATCTGGGAATAAAAGACGGGGGTAAGGTTTCAGCAACTATCATTTTTTCACACAGCAGCAGCAGCAGGTTTGCAGCAAATGGGCTGAATATTTTGCCCTAATCCATTAAGAAAGAATATTGAGGTCTAATGATGCATAGCGGGATTGAAGCAAAATGAGACCAATGAAAAAAATGCATAAAGAAAGATTTTAGATTGCCAAGTAAACCGCTGCTGTGTTGACTGAAGACGAGAAATGGAGGAATAATCCAATGCAGCTTTAAAACACGGCCCGGCTTGATGTTTATAATAATTAATTATTAATTACTATCCAGAAACAGGAACCCGCACCATACAATAATTAATTGTTGATTTTTGGCAATATTACTAACCTGACCGAGCCAAAAATTATTGTTAGGCCACTGTCTAATGAAAATTTTATTTTTGGCGTCTGGTCACCACAAGATTATGCCTTGAAATTGACAATTTTTAACTGTGCCTTTAATCCACTGTCATTTGGAGACCCTTGCATCAAATATTGTTGACGATTTTTGAGCAGGACATTGTAAATAACAGTTTTTTTCTTCCAGAAGTCCCATATTAAATCATGCATGCACTAGAGTAAATTTAAAATGTCTACTGAACAAATATGTGGTAATGAGGGCAAACGACACTATGAAATGTTAATTTCTAGAACAACAAAATATTGTTGCAGTGATCAATAAGTGTACTAATTTTAAATCAAGCAGAAAGCATAGAATATAAATTAACGTATGGAACTAGAATTATACAACCACACCTCTTTCTTAATTCCGATGCACTAAGGAAAACATGAAACAGATAAATATCACCCCTTTCAAGTGTGTCTGATGAACACCTATCGTGGATGTCCACAAAATTCATTGTTACCGCATAAAAATTATATCCATCATTTCTTAAACTAACTGTTTTTGATCGACTTAAAAATGTAACAAGAAAGAGTAGTCCTGAATGCTTATCTTCTGATAAGTAATAAGTGGTATTATATTAGTAGGGCGCTATGAAATTATAAGTATTTATCTTTGTGCAAACGGACCCGAGGACTGAGGACATACATGTAAAACGAAAACATGTCTCGGAAAGCTGGCTTCTCATTCTCACTGTTGGAAGGCCTTCTACTTGTGCAATAATGATGGGATCAATCAAGCTCCAACAATGACTTTGTTCCAGCCACTTTTCATCCACACTTGATCTTTTTCACGTTCCAATAAACAATTTTTATTTTGTCAGTAGAATAACATGCTTCATGCTTCAGTTTCAGCATCAAGTAAAATATTAGTATTATGTATGGCATAATAAACTGCTAATTAATTACTGCAACTAATTTCTTCTCCCGAGGTTGCGAATTTCCCTGTTTTGACAGAAAGGTGTTCATCGATGAACGAGTGGAATTAGCCTAACATGCATTATGTTATTATGTATTATATTAAGCAATATGAATCAGATTATTCTTGTATCAACAACACGCTCACATCATTATCAGAATCAGGTTACACATTCTGTGGCCGTTCACAGGATTATCCCCTAGTCCTGTAAGATATCCCATGTACATTTTGGAACTTGTATTTTTGATTCACAGAATTCCAACTTTGGATGGAGAAAAGAGTATCGATAATAATCCACATGAGCCGGGAATTGATGGCATCGCTCCTCGTTCACTCACTTGCCTTTTTATACATACAGGAATACCTGTGGTGTGCCATTAGAAAATCCTATTAAAATTGTTGTCGCGAGAGTGGAGCTATAAACTGTCTCCAGTCTTGATATACTTATATGAGCAATAACAACTATCATTCGCGTACAATTCGTTTGCTGATTCTCTGCCCAACATAATATGTGGCCTATGTGGACCTCGCAGGTGTAACGTGGAAATTTTGGGGGTTTCGCTCATTTTGAATTTTGATTTTCTGAAGGTCTCAACAACTATGCTATGTTATGATTATCCTACAAATAGACGATATGCGGATGCAAAAGCATATTAGCTTCCTAGCCATCCTCCTCCCTCACTCTCAAACTTAAAGTTATCAAGTTTTTGGACACGAATGCGATACGAGAGATCCTTCAAACGTATCCGGGTATATTTGTAATTAAAAAAACTTATGATGGAGATTAATCTGATGATGATCTCTGAATATAAGGAAATGACTCGACTCGACTTACCCTTCAAACTATATATAGTATGAGAGACTAACAGTAAATAATTATATCATAAAATGTATTTGACACCAGCGCCGTAATCTTTAAAGCTTTATTTATGTCATTTCACCAGGTAAGCACAATGTTTTTCGCAAATTCCACTATAACAGTTTGTAATCTTCCATTCTGCAACCATTTTGAGACAAAAATACATGTCTTGACCCACATCGTCATCATCATTATATTCATTATGATTCATTTACCCCAAAACATTCGCTTCCTAAATTACTTAATTCTATGGTGTATATATATTGTGTTATTCCTTGACATATTTCCAATGTAACCATCTTCTTTTCAGAGTATTCTCCAACTAAATATATCTGGATTCGATGGACGATGGTGGTGAAAATGCATCACCAAGATGCATCATTTTCCACTTAATTGAAATAAGTTGTTCATACATTTTCACTATATATTTCACTACATTTTCTACCCCACACCCACTACAGACTAATAACATCATTGCATTACAACTGACATTAATTGCTTATTAAATAGACTATTAAAGTATGGAAAGGATGAACCCTCAAAACAACACAAAACAAAAATCAATTAGCAGACTGTATAATAAGTTTCACTCGAGAAAATAAGTAATCCGAGGTTGAGCCCGACTTATACTTTCTTTCCCATTTTCGACCAACACCACTCAAGTTTCAGTTACAGCTCCCTCAGCTGTACAGTTATTGACGGCTTCGTTGCCTGACCGGACTCGCCCTCCATGGGCGGCTCCTGTGATTCCTGCTTGATGAGATCGGAACTTGCTAGGGACTCGTCAAAATTCCTGCTGCCTGGAGCTGGAGATGTACCGCCCCTCATTACCCCCAACCGGTATAGCACATCCGACAAATGTTCTTTCAATATGTGATACTTGGTTTCACCAGTTTTCTCTATACCGCACAAAGTGCACCAATACGCCTTGCGTTTTACGGAACCAGATGTAGTGATTTCTTTGCCAATTTCCGAAACCACTTTGTTCACGGCGGCCTGGCTGATTCGGAGTCCCGCCAACGCTGGAACGTGCTTGGTTGTGTGAAGGCACATCACGTGTCTGTCCCAGTTGGCATATGGTCCACGCAAAGATATTTTACAGTATAAGCAATTCCGGGAGGTGACGCCTCGTGAAAGTACCTTCGACCTGGAATTTCTTTTTGCTCCGTCCGTTCCATTCCTTCCAGTAGCTCCCGGAAGAGTCGGCCAAAGTTGGACATTCTGACTTGAGCCGGGTCGCTCTTGCTCAAACTCAAGACCACCTGAGAACAAAGTAATATCCACTTTCTTAATTTATTTATTTTACTAGTAAATATTCCATGGGTCACTTTTTAAAATTGTATTATTATTACTTTGCCCCGTATCCTCGGTCTTCACGTTCAGTGTGTACAGGTTGGACTGCTGGTTGGATACGGACTTACTCCATTTGGCCCATTTCCCAGACTTGTAAAATTCCCGGTCGATCACCTTCCAAACCCAACCCTTGCCTTGGAGTTTGACTCGCTTAAAGCATTTCTTTGTGGAGAGCGTTTTGGAAGTGGTGTTCTTGAGGGTTGTAGCTTTTCCTCGGAACTTTCTAAAGTACGCGAAATTGGACAGAATCCAGTTATAAATTTGGCCAAATTTTAATGCTTGATCTTGGGACTCTCTAATCGCTTCTTTAATCAAGAAAGCATAGGTAAAAAAATTATCCGGTTTGAGGGGATTGCATTTGAAACGGGCGCGATTTTGATGGAAATAGGATTTCGCGTCTAGACGTTGGCGCATTTCTTCCGTATTTCCAATTAGAACTTCCACTACTTCCGGATCCGGAGGTGAAGGTGGTGGTGCTGTTTCCAGAAGTTGTGTGGAAGTGGACGGCAAGGGTTCCGGCAGATCAAGTAGTAGTCCCATTTGGAGCTCATCCTCTGCCGAATCGTTTTCCGCCTTTACTAGCATTATTTGCTCCAAGTTGTTCATTATAACTAAATCTCCTATTTCGGTGAGATCCTCCGCGTTGTTGCCAGCTCCTTCAAAGCTAGGGATGCCCCCTTCTGCAGCTGTCCTTTGATTCCCGTTAGTCCTGCCATCCAATATGAAAGACGAAAGTAGAGAGATTATTTGAGACATTAAAAAACTTTGAATAAAATAAATAATAGCAATTAAACAGACATAAAACATGAGTACATTGGTCTTATTCCAGCAGGATTTCGATCGTCATCTAATAAATCTGAATTTGAATCTTGAGCACCCTCAATTTGGCCTTCCTCGTAATGTCCGTCCTGGAATTGATTCAACTGGTAGCCGCCTTCAACATTATCAAAATTGTCTTCATCAAAAACATCATCCGACTGCTGTTTCCAAACACATGGTAGTTCCTCATCACTAGGCCCCGACTTTAATTTGAGCTCGCCTGAGAGTTGAGAATATAATAAATATGACATAGAAACAAAAAAAGCAAAAATATTATATTGAACGTTATACTATTATAATCATTCACCCAATTTTGCTAATAGTAAAAAAAACTTACACATTTTTAAAATCTCGGCTTTCAAGTTGTGATACTTTGTCAATCCATTCCCAGGCGCAGGGGTTGATCCAGGATTAAAATCATTAGATTTTAATTTTAATCTTTTCTCCAGCTCCGTAATGGATTTCTTCATGAAGCGCAATGCAGTCTCAAACATTTTGTATTTACTCCCGAATGCATCAACGTGGTAGTAGCAATCCTCGCAAATTCCCGAGGCAATCACCTCTTCCTCTGTCCAACACTTTCCAGTTGGTAGTTCCGACTCCAGGGATATTTTGCCAAGGTCCACTTTAAGGTACCCAAACAGGATTTTTAGCAGGGACACTCCGCTCTCACCGGAAACATTTCGCTCATGGTCCAGTTTCTCCTGGCAAAGTAGGCACACGCTGTGTAGCTCGTCATCACGACAAAAATCCTTGCCCATTTTGTCGCCTTTTTCTTCGAAAATTTCACCAAAAAAGGTGTGAAGTTGATCAAGAGGAATACGCTATATACCTAGCAGACAGAAAATGGCAAAAATTAAATATTTCAAAAAAAATCCCTTCCAGTATAACAAATCTATAGTCAATAGACTACAGCGATGAATTACAAGCTTTTTATTATTCTACTCACCAGTTCACAATGATGAATGAGATAGATGACTCGAGTTTTGTGAGTGATGTATGATGGCGGATTGAAAGAAGTTAGCGTCTCCCTAGCTTCCCCTCTCTGTGGAGCTCCACCAGACTTGCAGAAATCCAGGCTATTCCAGACACGTGACATACCTCATATACTCCTGTATTCAATTAAAGTAAAGGTAAGGTGGTTTCTCTTTCGCTCTTTCGGTACCATGCTTTTGGTTTCGTCGACTATCATGTGTATTATTTATGTGCATGCTTTTCAGTACATTACATTTTTTCATACCTTTCGTTATTATTCTGGCAACCCTCAAAATGTTTGCCCTGCCGTATTTCTGCTTTCAAAAGAAAAAAAAGCAAGCCATATCGTATCTCTAATTTTGAGATAAGATTTCCCTCATAGAAGACAGATTTCTTTGAAATGAAGGTATCAACTCCTCATTGCTAATGCCTTACTTCATTTGCATATTTATCTCACAAGGAGGTATACCGGGTAGATTAACTCCAATCAAGGAGTGAAATGTGCATTTATATGTAGTTTCACACGAGGAATACGAAAATGATGTCCATTCTCCC
>JAANSN010001105.1:0-38585 GCA_036850665.1 Dicranocentrus wangi | reverse complement strand
AATGACTTTGAGCACGTGAGTGATCAAAGTGAATATTTGAAGTGTTTTAATAGGAAGACCTATTACTTGTTAAGTGATTGATATTGATAACACTATAAATAAAGATAACTAACTAACTAAGGACTCTTCGGCGGTGACACAAAAAACAAATAGCTAACGCTCACACATACTTTGAGTCGGTCAACAGAATGATACAAATGTAACGATAGTCATCCCGGCATCATTCATTCCATTCGCTTCCATCATCCGGAGAACCACTTAAACCAACGAGTTTGGTTTTGGATTTCGGTAGAAGAATTCTCTCCGCATTACTTTGAACAGCTTGACACGGCTAAAAATTCAATTAGGAGTGGTGAACTCTCTCTCTCTCTCTCTCTCTCTCTCTCATTCACTTATCATTTCCATCTGTGTCATTCCCCAACCATTATGTCATTTCCGGTAGTCTACTCCATCCCAATTTCCCACAATATTGGTTGGGGGAGGGGGAAATAGAGTGATAGACTTGGCTGGCAAGCTGTATAGTAAACTAGCCAACAACATGCCGTAATTTTTTATGTCAAGTATAAATTAGAGTAAAATACGTACATTTTCATTTTCAGCTGACAGGATAAAATTCAGCTCCCTCTCTCCTCAGTCCTCACTGTAAAAAGCCATGTAGTGAAAAAGTGATAATGACGTGGAGCCCTAATCCTGGTCGTAATTACAAGGCTGAAGAGAGAGAGAGAATCTTGGATGTGGAAAATCCACCTCCTGCATCCATTTCTCGCCCTTACATTATGCTCGCAGAAGAGTCCCCTCTTTTCCCGGGGTGTTTTTCTGTGTAGTTATGTCTAGGTGGATATTTACAATCCCCATTTTCTCAGTGAAATGAGCCTTGTTGATGATTTCGAAATTAATCGTAGTAATTACGGAAATAGATCTTGTGTCATATAATAATAATATAGGAAAGAAGCCTGGAAAATGAATTGCAGCCAAGCACCTTGTATACATATATCCCTCTCGGCTTGGCAACCGTCCACCACCACCTACCATTCGCATTTTGTCCTTTTATCGTTCTACAGGGACCAGTTTTATTCCAGCTTTTCCACTCGGCAGCCTCACCGCCGGGTGAAATGAGTGACTGACATGACACATTAATTCCACTTTCCAGCTGTTGGAAATGAGAGAGAGAGGCTTTTGCCTACGCGTAAAGCTGAGTTTTTGTGTGTGTGTGTATGTACATTTTACTTGTTAGTGCCATAAATCTCAAGTGGAGCATGCATCTCCCTATTTGAATCACACGGCGAGCACCCAAGAAATACCAGAAGAGCAACAACACTGCTATTTTTTTTGGATTAACTTGTGGATAAGGACGAGGAGGAAGGCGAGAACGCAGGTTGAGTAGTGCATGATGATGAGGAGACGCTGGCTGCGGCAATGGCTACCCTTTCAGCTTTGCTGCAGAGAAAGAAATAAATGACTTTTCCGATTGCTCGAATGGTTGTTGCCCACCACCTCCTCCTGCCTGCTGGTTAGATTCTCTCATCACATCATCTTAGCCAACGAACCCAACACCCATCTCATCAAGTCTACCCACTCACCTCCTCCTCCTCCTTCTCCTCTCATCTCCTTACTACCGCACGTACGTCCGATGAGATACAACAACTGTGAAAGCAGTGCTGCTGGAAGGAGGTGAAGCCGGAGCTTGGTCAGTCGGTATACACCTCACCCTCCCTCCTCCTCCATGGTGGTTTACTTCCGACTTGTTATATTCGAAAATAATTATTTTCCTCCGGATTTATAATACCAACAACCGACTTATCATGCGCGTCGAATGAAGAGTGATGCAATCGGTCCAGGATAGAATAAAAATTCTGGAAGAATCCATTCATTTCCTCCCTCTGGATACCTCCTTTCACTTTCCCCCAGTTCTTCGCAGGACTCCTGGGGGAAAAGTGGAGTAGTCAAAGCGCCATAGCTGGCGCGTACGCGTTCTTTTAGAAAGCCCACACCCCAACGGTTGGTTTTTCTATATACCCCTTATGCGAGGATTCACTTTCGATTACGCTATTCAAACAACAACTTTGATCATCCCCTTTCCCTTTCCCTGACTTTATTGATTCTTCCAATCAACAATCTCAACCAGGAGGATAGCATCTCTCTAGCCTAGCATCCTCCTGATAATAATGATGAACCTTTTGAGAATTTATTAGCTTTGGTCTGTGATCGTGGTCTCTTGTGGATGCGTACGGTCCCGGAATATTCAATGCACGTTAGTCACTTCAAGGTTGACTAGAATACATACTTAAGTACACATCTTTCCCACTCGTCCGTGACTATTCTCTCGTGAAGATGTTCGTTCGTTGCTTTTCTCTACTACTCGAGACTACATTGCAATTTCCTCCGTTCGGCACACAAGAGCAACTCAAGTGGAATGGATCACATTAATTTTATTAGTATAATTTAATTCTTACACTAAACACTACACTGCTCCGTGTAGCTCCTCCATCCCATGATTGAGTTGACTAGGAAAGTATGAAAACCAAAAAGTCTCTCTCTCTCTCTCTCGCAGCTCTTCTACTACAACAAGTTTAGCAGGGGAAAAAAATTGGAGCGAACGGAAAATTTCAATAAAGGCCGTATATAGGTTCTCCGGTTCCCTGCTCCGCTCTCTCCACAAAGGTACGTGTACCCAAAGAAGATACCCACATGTGGATGTCGATCATTGTAAATTTAGAGTTTCTCACACTTTCCCATTTAACCGAACACATCCACTTCAACTCCATCCAACTCTATAGTTTTCCCCCGGAATGGCCATGAATAGGGAAACAGGGAAAAAGAGTCCTTTTTGGAATACATCCTCAAAGGCTTTCATTCCATGTGTCAATTAAGCCGGTTGGGAAGGTAGGTAAAGTAATTATGATATTTTCACAAGAAACTTTCCCCTCTTCTGACGTTCCCTTTTTGTCTTTACTTTTAATGACGTGCCTCTCCCCCTCTCTCCTGCCATTAGTTAGCCGAAAAAGCTGTCGCTCAATGAAAAGGAGAAAAAAAAACTTTCCCCTTTATTCACTATATACTATATACACCATTGCGCTCACCACTAGTGCCAATTTCCCTTCAAGAAAATGTGGTCTGGCAACAACCGTGTATATAGAGAGCCCCCTCTAAAAGTTATATTATATAATATGCAAAGTCGTACCAAAAAACTGCAAAATTGTGAGTGCCTATCTCATCTTGGATAATATGCATATCAAAGGCCATTATGGAAATGGGGAATTTGCGAATCAGTTTTTCATTTTCAGTTTCAACTTTCCCCTACTTGTCGACTATTCTTGAAGGGGAAAAACCAACTTTTTTTTTATTTCGTTCTCTCTCTCTCTCTCTCTCTGATATGAAATGAGTGAAACGTGAATAATATTCATTCTCTGCGTGATTTTATGAGCGATCCATATAGCCGCTTTTGGCAGTAATATAAAATACTTATCTTTTTTTATGGAAAATGGGATAAGTATACAGTGCCTCAAAATCCACTTTTGAAATTGACGTATTTCCCTGACTTGCCCGTGTCTCTAATGGCACAAGGTCTGACTTGGGCCATCACTTTTATGACATATCCATTAAAAAGGAGCACTTTATTCATAAATATTACATGACATGGAGGCCAACACACAAAAAACTAGACCTCTACTCATTCCATTTTTTTCCTCCGTTTTTATGATGCCTGTCTTATACTCAACTTGGGTAGCCTGGCATATAATGAGTTGTAAACAGTTACACGACGACGACGACGAGCACGACGACGGAGGGCTGGTTGTTGGGGATGGGAGCCATTTGAAAACCATTATTGTCTCCTGTATGAATACTTATCTGGAAAGATTAACCATTTTTCGGGATGCCGTTTTCTCCCCTCCCTCCTCTCTCTCTCTCATATAATCTTCCCAACGGTAATTCATTGCGAACTATATATGCGAGCGAACGCGGTGGAGGTGCGGTGGTGGTATTATTGCTCTTCCTGTCATATGGTGCCCGATTCATTTTGAAAATTAGATAGGATTTTTATTTTTGCACACAAATGTCTCTCCTTCTTCTACCACTGGATATTTGTGAGATGGAACATTCCGAGAAAAAGACATACCTGCTGCGTATTCTACGCAACTAGCAGCAGCTATGTAGCCTAGCATACACATACACTCGCAGAGTCGCAGGAGCTTTTCCAGAAAAACCCCTTTCTTCTCGACGTGAAAGCTTGACATATCTCAGCGTAAACAACTTTTATTTGGCAACCATAAAAGGAGAAATTGTTCGTCGTTGACTGTTTCCCAGTCGATACGAGAGTAAACAGTATTTCCACTAAAGACCCTCTATAAAAATATATTCCTTTTCTAGCCCACATCAAGAGAGAGAGTATTTTTTTATATCCACCATTAGTTAATGTACCCTAGATAACCCGTGAAAACGGAGAGTGAATGATGGGATAAGGGGGAAACGGGGATCCACAGGGCATGCCGAATTACAAGCGTTTTTATGGATTAAAACACAGCCATCACGTATCATTTACGTAAACAGGGAAAATGTGCATTTGAATAATGTAACCAAGGAGGACATAAAAGGGTAATGTAATGTGACAAGGATTTTCAAAGAGAGAGAGAGAGAGACAGAGACAGAGAGAGAGAGAGAGAGCCCGACAGATAAAAAAAATTGTTTGTGGTGTTAGTGGTATAAACTAATGTGTAGCGTGCCCAGCTCTGTAAAGTGGAAAACGGGGTACATCATCCTGGAAATGGAATTTTGGCAGGTAAACAGTTTCCTGGGGACGGTAGGTACGCCGTTAGAAATTCATAGGAATAAAAAGGTCCTTGGCTGTCCTCGTCGTTCGTCACAGTAAAAAGCACCACATGGAATGCAAAAACGAAGGATGAGTGAGTGTTTTCCAGCTTAAAAAAAGGAGAGTGGTAGAGTATCCTACATTTATTTTTGCGAAACTGGAAACGCCTGGAGTTAGGTAGTGTGTGTGTGTGTGTTCAATAATAAATATTATGATGTATTATTTGGGGGGATAGGGGTTTTAAACAAAAAAATACGATAGGAAAAAGAATTACTAGATGCAATATAATTGACATTTAGCGTAGGGGTAATGAAAAAACCAGGAAATTTTTAGTTGATAAAAATACCATCCCAGTCAAATTAAATGGAGGGGAAATGAGAGCTCTTGGAAAGGGGGGGATAAAAAAACCATTTTCACCAAGTGCCATTTCGGTTCTTATTGAAATTTGATTTGGACCAGGGGTTGAGCATCTCACCTCATTCCTGGTAGGCATATCCCCGCTTTTTTCTGCCCTTCTACAGTCTAAAATGAAGAGAAAAAACCGAGCTCGGGTTTTGGAGTTAAGAGGGTATAAAAAACAAAGTGAAAGTGTTTTTGAGTTGAGGATGGATTAGTCGGGAGGATTTCTCGTCTCTTGTCTCCTCTGTCATCACATCACATCCTTGTACCACAACAACTAATACCTAGTCTTGGTTTGGATGCACGTTTTTTAAGGAGAAGAAGAAGCTATAAGTACACATTGATATATTTCCTGTTACCCGACGACGACAGTACACTTCTGTTCCTCTCTCGGATATCGTAGTAGTAGTAATATATTATGCACTTGGCACTCATCTTAATTTCATTTGAGCACCCTCTCCAGACCACCTAAACAGTTGGAGAGGAAAAAGGAAATGAAATGGGCTGTGATATGAGATATGATGTGTTATCCATTTGTGCGTGAATGTATTATGCTTTTTTATTCAATTTCCGATAATCAAATAAGAAAACGGGGCAATGTTTTTTTTTGTTTTCGGGCTCCGGTTACCAAACAAATAGCGAAAACAAATAGTGGCAGTACTAGTTTAACCCAACTTTTAGCGTTGCGTTTGAATGTGAATACCAAAACCTAACTAATCAGCGTGTTCCCTTTGTTTTCATTATTTTCTTCGAATCTTCCCAGCAGCTCGCGGAAGTCTGTAGGGGATTCGTTTATATGCCTGGTATATAATATGTGTATATATATATAGTCTGCGCCACCGTGACTGGCTTAAGTTACAAAGCACACTCAATTACCAATTCCACCGTGACAAGGTAAAAAATAAGCTTTTTCCCCTTCTACTGCTTCACCCCGCTTCAACTTCCAAGTTAATTCAACATTTTTTTTCTGTAGAATGTGTAAAATAGCACTTTGCAACTCGGCCACCTTTTCAGCCAAGCAATGGTTAACGGTAATAAAAGCAAAGACCTATATACCCCTAGTTGGCAAGTTGGCACTAGTTGGCGTGCCTTAACCATTACACTTTTTCCGTGCAAAAAGTGCACTTAGTGCAAAAGGTAAACATGGAGGAGCTTAAGGTAAACATGGAAAACCCTCCAGTCCACCTAAACTCGCTTCCTTTCCAATCTAATTAGTAGGACAGTTCTGTTTTTCCCTTGATGTGTAACAATTCCAGGTTTCAAGGTGGAGTGCATAACGCACCCTCTTTAAGTTCTCTGTCAAGTCAAAATACTTTGTAAAAAAATTTTTTTTTATAGTCCACATCTATTCACAGATTACTCCACCATATTATACTCCATGAAGAAATTGTGTTTAAATAGTGGTCCACCACCAGGAACAAAAAAAGTAGCTACCTATCTCAAAACCCAACCACTACTATACTATACTGCAAAGCTTTTGTAAAGGTGGAAAGTGGAAATATACACATGTCTTTGGAAATGCACAGGTTCACAAATATCACAAATAGGAAGGTTGTGTGTGTAGGTAGGAAAAACATTGTGTATTTGCATTCCAAACTACTGTGAAAAGACTACTATTTTCTTCCTCCTCTTCACATTACACCACTCGAGGGAAACCACCTCTCGCGCTATTGGAATAAATAATCCTTGTGGAATATACAAACTCCTCTTTCCACACACACACACACACACACACACACACAGTCTCAGACTAGTAGTACCCATCCCATCTATATTATTCCACACTTCTTTTGTACCTCTCTATCAAGTTTAGTTCCCCAGCAACTCCATCATCATCCGTAAGTGATAGTTAATTATAAACATCAATATTTACACAGGTGCTCGAATCAACATTGCTTCTTTGCTCAGCTCGTCTGCCTTCCTGACACTGAATGAGCTACTTTTCCTCCACTTTTTTCCTCTCTTTCCACAAACTACATAATTATATGGGAAACTTCCCATATTACTTGTAACTACTACAAACATAAACGTATTATTTCAACACTAGGCCGCCTTTCCATAGACTTGCCTCCTGCCCAGAAAATTGCAAAAAAAATACTCAGGGCAAAAGACAAGAGAGCCGGTTTTTTTTTGTTGTTGGTTTTTTTATGGAAAAACGGAAACAAAAACCAGGGCCCATCAATTCTCATATATATACACCTTCCAGAGAGAGAGATCACCCCTCCCTCCCTCCCTTTGCTTTTCTCTCCGAGTTTTTTTTCATGGGAAGTCAAGAGTAAGTAAATTAATCCCGGCAAGTGATTTCCCTGCCGGGAAACTCCGTATTTTTAATAGGATGTGGAGAGTGCATTAAAGTGAAAGGATATTAGTGCTGTTTGTGTGAGCTGCGAATACCTACTACTCCACTGCTGCTGCCCAACAAGAAGAAGAAGAAGAAAGTATCAAAAAGCCAGTCATCCACACCACGTTTGCTCTCCTCTCCGCATTCTCATTCTTGTGTGAAAAAGATAAAAAAAATGTGGTGAAATGAGACCATGACAGGAACCTTACATATACCTACCTATAATAAAATGCACATATTATTACGCCATATTCCTCCACAATGGTATACATGACTGCGTCTTCAGAAGAAATGGTGTAACCGACAGTCAGTAGTAGTAGAGTAGTAGTTATTTGAAAAAAAGAATGAAAAAAAGAAGAATATTCGGGGAGTAACCATGCTTTTTTTTCGTTTTTTTTCACTTCTCTACCGGATGATCTCATTCTCATTTCATCCTCTTACACACATTTTCTCTCCCAAGAAGGGAAACTCTTCTCCCGCAGACAAGCTTTCTTTGATACTGGATTTTTTTGTCTGGCGTGGTGCGCTGTGCGGTGTATCACAATCCTGGGGATATACACGAACACACCACCACCGTAGTACTACATTTTTGCTGGTTGTTTGGTGTGCTGGTGATGATGAGGATGATGATGATGATGACGACAACGACGACGCGACGAGGAGGGTTTTTCACTCCGTCTTTCAATTCCTTTTCTTTTCCTAGTTAAAGTCTCTCCCTCTGTCAACTGGGAGGAGTATAATGAAAAGCGGAGTCTCGGAGGAATTTTCCTTTTCCTGCAATTGCTGTGCTTTGATGCGTAAAATGTTCCTTTTTCATTTAGGCATTGTGCGAAACAACCTTGTTCCCTTGACAGGGAAACGATTGGCTGGAAATGTATTTATGATTCATAAACAAAACGGCGTCGATAACGACAACGTCAACGGAGGAGCCTGTGACTGAACTGAATGTGAGTCTGCTTAGTCAGTATATACTTATTTTATCGAAAGGAACACAATGTGGATGTTTTTAAAAGAATGTATATATATATATATATATATTTTGTAAAAAGAAGAAGAAAAAAAAACTTTCCCCTCTTTTCGCCTTTCAGCACTTTGAAAGAATATTATCAGTTTCGTGGAGGTTGACTGAGTTGGGAGATGATGCGTGAAGAAATAATAATATATAAAAAACCATGTTGTGCTATATATAGATATATATATACTTATATATACGGACTCGACTTGCACTGTCTAGGTGGTATGGTGGTATGGTGGTGGTGGTGGTGATGGTGGTAGTAATGGTAGAGTCTGGTGGTGGTGGTGGTGCAGAGTGTGTGGTGGTGACAATTGGATGGATATACAGAGAAATATTTATGACATGGAAGAAGACACTTTCTACCTGAGTGTTTTGCACCTACCAAAAAAATTCATGATTATGGCTTCGAAAACTGGTGAATATGGGGGATTTCAAAAACGATAGAGTGGTGAGATTCCGGTGCTCCCTTCGTTTCTTTAGATTCCTTTAAATGTTCCACCCTGAAAACAAAGTGATCCCGATACTTTGACCATTTTAAATGGGTACTAGCTCAAGCGAGAAATTTCAATTAAACCGTTTTTTGGTCTTACCTTTCACGGCACTGAGTTTGTTGCCGACCATCTGTTTCGCCACAAACGCCGCCATCTTGCCTTACTCTCTTGCTTGCTTTTCCTTTGATGAGCGCTACGCACAACAACCAACTGCTCACTGGAATGGAACTCTGGAATCTGTAATACCAACCACACACAAAAAAAAGAAACATCCATCATTAGAAAAAAAAGAGAAAGATTTATTGCACTCCCTATATACTAATGCCTAATACTACTCCATTACATCACCAGATTAGCTGGCTAAGTGGGTGCTGCTACTACGCTCTGTGGAAAAACCTGTGATTTCATTCTATAACGCTGCGTAATTATTTCCTTTTTTTCCTGGGTGACTCACCACAAACCGAGCAAACAAAAGGTGTAATTGGTAACAAGCCCACTGTGGCGCCCAGCCCCACAAAATCACACTTAATCTCCCCAAAATTATTATTATGATATTGTGGGGGGGGGAATAGCTTGTTGTAGCCACCCAACTCTTTCTGCCCTTTTTTGGAGACATGTTGTATTAATATGTGGTATATGTGTTTTGTAGAGAGGATTGTGTGGAAATGCCACGAATAATGACACCAAATCCCAACCCACTCTGGTTTTTCATTGCTTCTTTTTTTTGGAATTTTTCGCTTCAAGTTGAGGATGAAGAGGAAGCCTCTGATATTTTGAATCTGGATCTCCCATATTTTCCTGACATTTCAAAACTCAGAACGATGAAATAAATGATTGTTGTGAGTTTGGATTGAAATTGAAAGACTGTTAGTCCCTTAATCATCTCGTATCATCCATCCGGCTGCAACTGGAATACGCGAATATTATTATGATAAATATGATGATGATGATGATGATAATGATTATCATCATCATCATCATATTTCCCTTAAGCGTTTTTAGCCTTGTTCTCTACTTTGTGGGGATAAACAACGGGTGGATAAATCCCACTAACCAAATCCATTTTCGAGCAGCATGGGGTATACATCCCAGCAAAAAAGAAAACCCAGCGCAGCAGCCAATCTTATATTTCCGTAAAATATATATCTTATATTTTTTTTTCTCGGAGGGAGACTCCGTCATACTCCCTTTTTAAGATCCAAAAGCAAATATATGATATTACTTTTTTTTTCTGGGGTGCATAATATGTGTATATTTTATCCTCGGATTGATATATATCCAGTGTTGAATTAGGTGTGCAAGTGGCACTTCGAAACCCCATCTTGTCTCATACGCTCCCCGCTTCCATCTCCACAGCCTCCTCCTAAATCTCCTGAGAGCCTTAGAGAAAAAAGCCCTCCTCCTTCTTTTTTCTCCGGTGTTGAAAGAAGTAATAAAAGCAGCTACTTATGAAAAGAATGAGTACGGCCATAATACGAAATATGAATGGTATGACCCTATAAATAAGAAAAAATTGTGAATATATCTCTGAGTAAACATTTTGCTCCGCCGAGGAGGCATAGCATATATATCGTCGCATGTAGTAGTAGTAGTCGTCGTTTCCCGATGCGAATAATATACGGAAAAATAATTTTCAGATGAGTTACTGTGGCTACTCACTCAGGGAGGAAAGCCCTTTAAATATGAATTTAATATTGCTCACCAGAGAGAAACGTAGAGCGAATCTATAGCTGGGAATATGAGAGTCTTCATGGTATTATGTTTATCTTGCTGTCTCCCTCAAACAAAATCCTCATCTATTTCGCATAAATATTGGAGGAGGAGAGAAAGTGGTGGGGAGCTAGCTAGGTGTTTGCTCATAAACACGCTTAACTTTCAACAACAACAACAAATGTCTCGCAAATCTGGGACGCGAATTTTTTTTTTCTCAAAAGAATAAAAAAATAAAAAGTAGACGAGAGGTTTTTTATAGGTTAGCTTGACTGCGAAAATTGACCCAATGCGCCTTTCTCAAGAGTTTAAATTCTTGGAAAGTATTTGAATCCGCTTTTTTATGAAGTGGGATACGAGGACGAGTGTGATCCCCGTGAAATCTGATACTTGGTGTTTTTTTACTGGGTTGCTAAAAAGTTATGAAATTTTCTTGCAAGGTGGGAGGGAAAGCCGCACAGTCAGTCGCCGCCACCGCCGTGCCAAGAGTATTTTCAACTGGAAATGTAAAAAGTCGTTAAAGGGAGGGAGAGAAAGGAGGGGTTCTAAAGGATTTTGCATACCTATTGTTTTTATCTGCTGAGATGGCTACAAAGTTGGAAAGATTTATTATTTGTGTGCACTCTATATTTTGTGGAGGATAGTAAAGCGGGTTGATATGCTCCAGAAAGGAGCTTGCCGACGACGAGCCAAGTCCTGATTGTAAACAAACTCTCGTTGAGTGGGAAACTGTGAGTGGAGCTTTATTGCTGGATGCCGTCCTTGAGAGAGGGATATCTCAAGATTACCTGGATATCTTAAAGATTTGAGACTGTGTTTTATGACTTTTTCCACAGTCTTCCCACATCCCAACTCGAGTGGCTCTCCAACAAAATATGGTGGAAATGTGCAATATATTTTTTTATTAATTTTATACTGTCCTTTAAGAGCTAAGTGGAATTCTGGAAAATATATAAGGAGGGCTGAATTGAGTCATATTATTATTTTCTTTTGAGACTTTTGAGGTTTTAGAGGGTGGTCAGAGCAGAGCAAAGCAGATTGTGTCAAAAAGTGAAAGTGGGACTGAGATACGGGGGAACCCTAAGTTCCCGGCTGTTTTAATTGCAAAAAAGGAAGAATAAGAAGAAGAAATACAAGGGAAAATTGGTATCCACATCCACCCACTGGGAAGGGAAGTCACATTTACGGAGAAAGTATTGATTGGGATAACAGTAGTAGTGGGGTAGTAGTGATTGTGATTACTTATCTCCGAATGCAGGGATACCAATACAAACAAAGATTATATTCCCGAAGCAAACCACCACTCGTTTTGGGTTTGACTTTGGTGGTGTGTATATCCCCTCGAAAATAGGGTTACTCGTCGTGAGGTCAATAAAACTTGAGAAATCACAACAGTGGTTCCCATAGTTGTAAAACTAAGTGCACGATCTGAGCCGTAAAAGTGTCGTAAAAATTGTGCTCTACGAGAGATGGTTTGCTCCACATAGTCCTCTGGAATCCTCGGCTGGTAATGGACAATTTGACATTTATTTCTTTTGCAGTTCACACGTCCATTCCGGTTAGCATTTATACGGGAGTTGGGATCTTTGAAGGAAGTAGAGCAAGTCAACATATTCTCACGTTGATGGCTACAGTAGGACGGGTGGTGGTGGTGGTGGTGCACCAGATGTGCATCCTAAAAAGGGATTTTCCGCTTTTACTACTGCTGCATTTTTGCCCAAACCCCCGAAGAAAGCCACAAAGTGCATAAAATCTCCAGGCTTTGGAGTGGGGTTTGTGTCAACTCTAGTAGAATTTCCAGAAATCCAGCAACAACTCACAGGTTGTTTCCATTTCCTGGTTACATCGTCAACGCTATAATCATCAGGATTGGGTTAGCATACAATATACAGCCTACTTTTGATATTTGGTTTTCGAATTTCCGAAAGCCGAACGGCTGTCTCTATTTATTTCCATCTTTCCAGAAAAGAGAAAAGAAAACCATATTATGAAATAGTTAGAACAGGCCACCCAGCCTGTTCCATACCTGCAAAGGAACATTTTCCCAGCCGACAGCCAAGTGGCATAGGTTTCGAGGACACCTTTCTTCGAGAGAGGACTTTTGCGTCTTGGCTTTAGCTCTCTGGTCGCATCGCACTGGTCATAACAACATATATACCCTGTTTACCATTTTCGCAGTCAAGTGCAATCCCAGTTATTATTTAGCAAAACTATAAGTTGTGTTTTTTTCACAGCAGTTCACACATCCAACAACAACTCCAGTGAAACATATTCACATTCCCCAACTGCAGCGGTGGAGAGGAGTGTGGAGGCTGTCGTGAAAAGTGATGGTCGCAGGGTAGGGCCGAAACAAGCGAGACTGAAACTGGGTTGAATTTCTCGATCAATACACAACTCTCTTTCTCCTTTGAACTTCTCAAAAGGCCACATATTCCTTCGCATATACATTAGCAGTTTAACTCGCGTCATAAGAGTACATTTTCGTCTCGTCGTGGTGGTAGCACTCCTTCTAGCCCTGGCGGTGGTGGTGGTGGTGGTGTGTGGTGGCAAAAAGCGAGCAAAGGTGGTAAAGCAGAAAAGCTCGACCTGTAAGCCAACAAAGCTAAAAAAAGACGGAAAGGTGAAACTTGCTGTAATACTTACACCTAAAATATCTCTAACTTTATAACCTTCAAGTTTTTTTTTCTACCTTGCTTCCACCTTATGTAAGCCATATTACTACTACTTGAAGGATAAGAAGAGGAATAAGGCAAGTGCCCTCTTTGCACGAATATACTTATATAGAGTATTTTTTTATATGACCAGCTATGCATTAAGGTTTTAGGGACGGTTTGAGGGAGACCAACTCGATTTTTTTTGTTTGCCGCAGGAAACTATGTATACTGTATTTACTCTTGGAGTACTTGCATGCCTTCCACTTATTTACCGCTAGTTGGCTTTTCCTCCTCCGTAATACACAACTTGTGTGTGGAGTGACGAGGCTATAATGGAACTTGTTTTTTTTTGGGAGCTAAAGTGACTTCACTTTTCTAACTCCCAGGCAGCCTGTGTGGTGTGGTGATGGTGGTGGTGATGATGAACCAGGGGAAGGTATGGAGTGGTTGTCGACGACGACGACTAGAGAGAAATGAAAGTGAGACTGGAACTTGAGAAGTGCACATTTGCCCGATAAGAATCGCACCGTGGCAGTCTTAATTTTGGCTTAATATACATCATATGCTAACACAGGGAGAAACCACGACCAGCAGGAGTAGGAACAGCAGTAGCAGCGGTGGCTTGGCTTGCCTGCCAGCCAGCTTGAAAAAAAACTCTCAACTTTGTGTGATGTTGACTGCTGGGGCTGGACAGCCAAGGATTTTTTAATAAGCTTTCGGAGAGAAAGGCAAAATTAGTGGGTGCACCCTCGCCCTCAACATTTCCCTTTCTGGATGTTAGTATATATATATAGCCATTTTCTGACTGTGGCTGAAATATATTTCACAACAGCGTTGCGTTCCCCTAGTTCACCGGTGCGATCATGAATCACCCAAGTTTAGTTTACGTCGTACGGGCTTAGTCATCCCACCAAATCCTTTTGGCATAAATTAGCCAGTTTTCTCCTCTATCCCCTTGCATTTCCCGGAGAGTCATATTTTGTAAATATATAGACTTTCCCCGGATGTATGGATCTTTTTTTTTGGAGAGATACGTATATAGGGAGAAAGATAGTCAGAGAAAATTGTGTGTAGTTTTTGAACCCAAGCTACCCGTATCCTATCTTAATGTATAGCCATTTATTACTCTCAATTGAGAAGACGCATTGGGCGGATTAGGATTTTTTGGCTGGGAGGGTAAAAATGGGACATGTTGGAGATTCCAGAGTTCAGTCACATCCGCAGAAACTAGCCTTATTTTTCAGGGCATACACACGTGGCAATAACATTTGTCGTAGGAGGTACAAAATACGAACGAAGCAAAAATACGATACACATATATGTGCTGCTAGATATACATTGTCAACTCAAGTGCACTATATATATCTAGGTATATATGTAGTTCCTACGTGTTTCTCTCCAGTTTCTTTTCCTTTTACGAAAAAAAACTAGAGGAAAGATAATACTGTGTTGGTCCAAGAGACTGATCCCGGGATAAAAACTGATATAGAAGTGACTACTCAGATAGGCAGGTCATGCATAAGCTTTAAAAACCGCTATCGTCTCACTATCACCCTCATCGTCGTCGTCGTCGTCGTCGTCGTCGTCGTCGGCGGCGGCGGCGATGGCGGTGGATATGTGATGTGAAAAATTATTGCTGGAGAAGGATTGTCTTGTCGCTCTGCCATGCATGATGTCGGACAGAGAGACACACGGAGAAAATGGATTGCTCTTTGCTACTTCTACTACTTTCCCCCCACTTTCTCCTCTTCTATAACGTCCGCATATTTTCGTATCTCGTATGATAGGATATATATATATATATAGGAACTCAGATGAGGTAAAACACGAAACGAAACCCGGGGATATGGGTTACGGATATGGAATAGGAATTACTTATTTTTTGTCTCTTTCTTCATTCTAATTTCTTGCCGGAAAGGGGACCCCAACCCCCAACTACACTTGCCCGTGATGTATTGAGCCAATATTTAGACAAACTGTTTTTTGGATGGAGAATGGATGGACAACGATGGATTTTTAGAAGAAAACACGGTAGCTGTTGGCTTTTCCAACCGTTCAAGACTGCGATGATTAAGGGGACATTCGAATGAACAGAGTAGAAATAACCAAACAATGGATGTAAGTGGATGGTCACGTAATATCATCATGTAGGGAAATCCGTGTTTAAAAAAATAATACTTTAAAATAGACTCGCCCTCTTCTCCACCAATGAACTAACGCATGGCATATATATGGCACGTTCCCGTTCCTGGCATGTATCATCATCACTTAGAAACTGCGCCCTTTTTAGATTTCCGATCCATTCTCCCAACACGAATTGTGGTCAAAGGGGAAAACCAGAACAGGTTTTATTCATTACTGACAAACGACCACATCACATCCAAAGTCCATTTTCCTTTTCAAACTTTCTCATTCCCCATTTCAGTTCTGCACGATTGGAGAAAGTAGATGAGAGGAAAAAAAAATAATCACTTGTCGCTGCTGGACATGTCACCAGTACCATTAACCACATCGTACATCACATCCATCCAACCTGCTCGCGTACGTGTGTTCCCTCTATTCTTCCTTTTACAAAGGCGGTATATACTTATATGTAAGCCGGGAGTGAAAGTGGGGCTCGGCTTGGAACCTTTTTTTTTCTTCTTCTTTCTTCTGACGATGAGAACAGCTTTTTCTCATCTACTCCTGTTTTCATTGCTTTCAAATTGAAAGCATACATACAATTTTCCGAGTTGGCTCATTCCCGGTTTACCTAACACACACACACAATATATAAATGTAATCTGGACAAGGTGGAATGGAACGTGGAATATACCAATTTTAAGACGATTTGCAGGGTTGACTGTAGTATTTATGTAGTATGATTCAGGTTGAGTCGAGGAATGCCTATAGCCGAACCGGGCAGGCGAGATCCCAGGTGTTTTTCCCCCACTTTGGGAAATGAAAAGGTATGATGATTATTACTAAAAGCAAGTCATCAGATAAGAACCATTTGATTTGGGAATGAATCATTTTGAACACTGGTAGTGCCGTAATTCCTTGGATTGCTCCTCGCTTTCCTCGCCACAGTTGTATAAACTGTAATATTAATAATCAGCAGCTGTGCCGGAAAAAACGGCTAATAAAATGGCTCTCTCTCTCTCTCCCTCGCCGCTCTATTCACATAGAGATCCACTGGGATTTCAGTTCCAAAGGGTTTCCCTTCGTTTTTTTATTTTATTTTATTTTTTATCAAACGCTGCCTTCTCAAGACCACCGTCCTTCGGCAAGTAATAAGCTTACTATATTTTCCTGAAACGTCTTAGCATTGTACTCTACAGCTTAGGTATTGTATTCCTCGGTTGTCCTTCTCCATGTTCATTTTCTCCCTTCGCTCGTTTTTTTTTCTCTCCTCCTTTCGCCACATTTTTAAATCCGTATTACATTTCAGCTCAAGCAGATTTACTTTTTCTTGTAGGGACGCATTACGTTTTCCATTGTGTCCCTTGAATGGCCCCTTTACTCCTCGTTTTATGTAGATAAAGTAGACTGCTACTGCTAGACCCTCTTCACCCAGAATATATATGGTGTCCCAGGGTGAGTGAAGGGAAGGACACCGGCAGTCTGGGGAAGCAAAAGGGACACTGCTACTACTACACTTTTGTGTAAGTATCACGAATGCTAATACCAGCTCTCTCTCTCTCTCTCTCGGTGGAGCCTAGTCAAAATCCTTTTTGAGCATACTTGAATAATTCAATGAAGTGAAAGATTGACATCATCCTTTCAATGAAAGTCCTCATCTCATTGTCACAAGTCACTCCTCCCCGGGAGAGATTCAAGTGGAAAACCATGTTCAACCAGACCTTTTTCCTCATCGGAATACTAAGTTTATTGTTTCATTCAAAAAAATTACTTTGGCTTGTCCCTATTTCCAGTCCCCTGCATTGTCTTCTTGAATGACCATTCAAATTTTGGGAAGGGATGCAGCCTTTTTTTAAAGACAGTCGCACAACATATAAGTATATATATACAATTTCCCTAAAATAAAACCATAGCAAAATGCAGGTTCTTTTAAAGGATTCCACTTTGAATTCCTCTCACCATTTTCCATCCCGTCCCACATGGCAACTCATCAATTGCAAAAAAGCAATTTTTACTAATTTCACCTTTCAATCCATTCCATCCCGTCGTCGTCGTCGTCGTCGTCAATAACATTTTCCATGCACCCACACACTCACAACGACATTTATTACCACTTTGATTACATCTTGCAAAAAGCAGCAGCTCTTCTCTACATGCTCCCATTTGGAAAAAATAAACTCTTTTCATCTCTCTCAGCAGAATTGAGAGCATTTCAAAAAAAAATTCCTTTTAAAGTATTTTTCACACATGACGGGAAGAATGTTCCCACATCAAGTTCATGATGGCAGCATCATCCCAGTAATCATCATCAGAGAGAGAGAGAGGCCCTTTTATTCCTCCCACTTTGACGTATAGACATTTCCCCCATTTTTTGTACTTGTAAAAGGCATATCATTATTATTACACACGGAGAAATGGGTGGCATACCACCGAGGACAAAGAAATGTGCTCATTGTGCACCGTTTATGGATGAGATGAGACTAGGTTCTGTCTTTTTGATTTCCTTCACCGCAGACTACTACACATACTATACCACTGCCAGCAGCAGACAGACTACTACTCTGACTGATCTCAGCTCTGAAACTCCATTTTCTTCCCAATTTTCTTCCCTTTTATGAAGGCAGGCATGCATGAGGGAGACACTAAGGAGATTTATCAGTCTGTGTGCAAACCACTTTGTGCATATTATTGCTAAATAAAATCCACTGTGAGTAGAAAGAAAATCGGGATGGAGGACGTCTCGGAAAATTCCTTTCTTTTTTCACTGAGCAAAATTACTTTCCCGTTATTTTCACAAAACGACGATGATGCTTTTCATTATGGAAATCCCGAGTATTGACTGACTGCGATATACTCAGCAGGTTCTCCCTTTCCGAGTCGAAATAAATGGAGTAAAAATTGCAAGTTAAAACTTTTCTCTCCTTGTAAAAAAACGGCTTTAGCCCAACAGTTTCGTGTAAGTAGACAATTTTTTTTTCTGAGAGAGATTCCTAAAAAGCACCGTGAAATGTGTTAACTGGGAGTAAAGCAAGAAAAACCCTGTCCGTGTTTTCTCTTGATTATATAGACGGTGAGAATAGGGCTCTCTCTATATGGGCTCCACAAAGTTTGATGAGATTCAATACAATTGTGCTGACGAAAAAGTTTTTCACTAACAAAGTCATTTTTTTCGGTAGAGACCCCAAAAAAGAAGATATTTGGGTCAGTTGGAAGTTTCTATAGACTATAGTTGTTCATGTATGATGGGGGGGAAAACTGTCAGAGGATAGCACGAAGACTTGCCTCTGCAAAAAAAAACAGAATTGCTGTGCAAAGGCTTCCATTGTGTTTCTCCTGGAAATACACAAACATTATTTTGGTGTTCCAGAGGAGGACATGGAATGGAGGATGCGATAATGCCATTTTGGATAAGGATTCTCTGAGCGACGACGACGGCACGCTTTACCACGGAACACACCGTATCGCCACACCGCCTGGTTATATTTTCTGGCAAAGAAAAGTAATACAGTTTTCTTTCGTTTTTGTTTGCCGAATCGCAATCTTTTCCTACAATGCTCCAAGTGCCTATAACAGTTTACAGTTTTAGCTACAGCTATTTATTTTTCTTGCTCAAGTCCTCCCTGCAACAAACAATTTCCAACAAATTTTCGAAAACTATTCCACCGGGAAAAGTTGGATAATAGTGAGGAACAGAAATCAACACTTTTTTATTATATTCATTCCATTCCACCAAAGCTACTTTTTTGTAGCATTTTCAGTAAACTTAAATGTCAAAAAATAGGAGGAGGAGGAGGCTGAAGAAAAGAGGAGAATCCTTTTTTATCAGCCTTTTTTCTCTCCTTTATAGTAGTCACCGAAATGATTATTGAGATTCACAATCTGTGCGCATCAAAGTGAAACAAGGTTGTTCCTATCGTATCCTCAATAAAAAGACTAAAAGAAGATTACATTTTTGAGTCTTGGGAAGGAGAAGAAGGCTCTAAAACTCTTGAAAGTTGTGAAAAGAAACTATTTTCTCTCTCTCTCCTTCTCTCTCTCAAGTTGTCAACTTGGAATAAAACCCGTGTCGGAATGATGTTTACCAAGATAACCGTCTCAAGGAGTACACCTCTTTGTTCGTACAATTTGCCTAGCTCTCCTTTTACAAATCAAGACAGTCCCACTAAGTCTCAGCAGCACATTTGGACATGGAGTAGAGCGTCAAAGGGAGGAGGAGGCGGAGGACGACGAGAGGAGAGTTGACGAAAGCGAACATTCTCTTTCTTTCCTTCTTCTTCTTCTCCTTCTGAATGAGTTGTGAGTTCAAAGAGGAAAAAAAACTAATCAAGGCTGACATGCAAAAGAAAAAGTAGAAATTGGGAGTGAATTGGGAGATTTTTTGATTGCTCCATTTTCTATATATTACACATTCAGGGAGTTGGAGCAAATAAAAGAAGAAAAAAAAGCGAGACTTTTGTGACGAATTACTCTTTTATTGATTCCGGAATTCAAGGTTATTCAAACACAGGGTTATCAAGCGGAATCTGCTTATTACACTTTTTTTTATCGCTCCTTTAAACCCAGTGTGAGGGAGTGAGTAAATGGAAATTTATGTGCGAGTTTTTTTTTTGCTACTCGGACACGAACAAATCCCATTTTTGCCACCGACATGAAGGGCTAGAGAGATATTTGATAAAGTCAAAAGGAATAAGACACATTATTTTCCTCCCCGAGTGACTAAACTAATTTGATCTATTTCTGTCTAGGAAGGGAAAAAAGTTTTTGGCTCATCCCGATAAAGTGGGGGAGGGAAAAATAGGGGGAACTGACGCATACAAAAACTTTTACATTTGTCGGAGATTGTATGTCGTCGGGGCGGCGACGGCAGCAGCAGCGGTGGTGGTGGTAACGAGGCTGGCTATCAAATTAGGAAAGTGTACAATTTGGCCAGATAGATGACGAAAAATGTGGAAGAAGAGGACCACGACAGGGAATTTAATAGAGAAAAACGCTTGCTCATGTTACATGCTGTCATGGCGATGGATGACGCAGGCAAACGGCACGGAGAAGAGTACACAACTATTTTTTTTTCCTGAGAAATGGGCACTACTATTACCTTTGGAATAGGGACGAAAATGAGCTCAGGATTCCGGGGAAAGGTGACCCTTTCTCCATTTTTCGGAGGGATGAAGTAATAAAATCAAAGAAATGAAGCTCATTTCCGCTGTCAGATTTTTGTGGAGAAATTACACGTTCTTTTTTTCAATTTTTATCTGTCCGTGTCGCCCTCCGAGTTGATGTCTAGTTACAACTGTGAGCATTACATTGCATTGAATTGAATTGCTCCTTTTTCGTTTAAATAAATGTTTATAGAGTGTACCTAGGTATGTTTCAAGGAAAATTGTCATCTTCACGGGGAGGATGAGATTCGACTCTCGAACAGAAATTTGTCAATGTTTCTTGCAGGAGAACGGGACAAGACCGGGGGGAAATGATTCTTGGAATAATATGTTTCAGAGGGATGTGTTTGAAACAAGTTGTTCCACTTCTGTTACCCACCCACCCTCTATATTATTTTCTTGGAATACGCGGGTGGCATAACAGCAGCAGCTACATACGACGGTGTACATAGTAGTAGTATTGACCAAGATAATCCTCTTTGCCATTAGAAAGTTGAGCTGGGGAAAGCCGTGGCTGCACTACTTTAAATACAGTGCTCCCTAATTGGTCGTCAGAGTGAACGTACTTAAAATGCAAAAAGTTAGCATGCTATCTGTAATATGCATCCAAGACACGTTTTCCCAAGGACCATGAATTACTGTCAAAAGCCGGCCTAGATACGTGCTCCCAGTTTTAAATTAATCAAAGCTTCGTGAGAAAGGCATGTCATTTTAGATCAGCAAATGCAATTTACGACACGGGCAAGGTTTTTTTCTTTTCTCTTTTCTTGTATTCCTTTTGTGGCAATTGCTGGGGAGAGTGGAAAGAGCACAGACAGCCCATTTAAAATTTCGGGTCGGGTGCATTTGTGCTGGTTGGAAATAAATGGAAACCAGCTATTAGTAAATTATCATGGAGTTTGAGCATTATTATTCATGTGCCTACTTAAGTATACGCCCTGGTATGCATGGAAGGTCATTAAATAAGTCAGGGGGTGCCACACATTGCCGTAGCAGCCTAATCAAGTTTATGGGGCACATTATGCACGCCGCTTTTCCCATTTCCGATGTCTTCCCTTTTGATTTCCTCGACAGGAAATGCAATATGTGTGGAGTGACAAGGGGAACACAAACTGCTTGTCCTTTTCTTCGCCATGCATGTAAATATAATAGACTTTCTTTCACATTCGTATTAGGTCAAGGCTACGCCAAAAGGTATAATGGCAAGAGTATCGGTAATGGTTACGCACAGGAACATGAAACTCCTTCTGTCCGGGTCTATATAGTATAATATTGCCGTTGTTGTACATTTAAACTTCTTTTGAAAAATCGGAACAATGGATGAGCGATAATTTCTATAAAATCTAGATGGCTCTTGAAATAATCTCTTTTAAATTAAAAAAAAAAGTGACAATACTAGTAAGTACATAACATGAACGTTTGTATAGGCATGAAACACCGCACCCAAAACTCTTTTCCTTCTCTGACACAAATTCCGACCGAGGAGGAGTAAAGACAGATGAAAGAATCTGAAGAAAGGGTATTAGGAAAACATTCCATTCATTAGCGTCTTCCTCCAGACAAAAAACATCTACGTCTGGTTCCGTTAGAGACTGTGAAGTTTTTTGCTGCTATTATGCGCTAGGTGTGGGTATGTGTGTGTGTGTGCAATAGAAATCCGATTTCCTTTGTCAGAGCTCATAATAATTACAGAATAGACACTCGGGGAGGCACATGTGAGCCAAATTGGGAATGTGAACTAAATGGATTGCCTAGAAGAATGGGTATGATAGGCACGCGTGAAAATTCATTAAAGTAGAACTTGTCGAGAAAAAAGTCTTTTATCGGATTAGGTCATTCAGACAAGTGGGGAAGGGGGAGATGCGTTCCGGTTGTTTATTGAAATTCCCGTAGACGCTACTAAAAATTCCATGAACGAGCCCTCCACTCGTTCTATAATACTCCTTTTTCTTCGCAAGTACTTTTGGGGTCGCTGTTACAGAGGGGGGAGGGTGTGTATTGGAACGAAGTGTATTGGATAGAATATGGAAAATCGATCGCTAATATGCTAACTCCTTTTATCAGTTCATGTATGCGAGCCACAAGGAGCATCTGGGTTTTTAAGTCAATTGCAGCCTTTTTCTTGAAGACAGAGAGAGAGAGAGAGAGAGGGAAAATTGTGTCACAATGATTACAAATCTTCCCCGAAATAGGCTCCCCAGATGTCACTTTGAGGTCCATACGGAAAGAAAATGTTATAGGTCATCAGAAAATGAGTCGGCTGGTCACTGCCTCCATTATTATTACAACCAAGTGTTTTTCTTGACGGTCGGTAGCGCACTCGAAATGCTCACCAACCAACCCACTCCTGCAATATTATCACTACCCACCACACTCCTGACTCCAACTGAAACCAACCCCAGATGTACAATTTCAAACTGCAACAATATTTTGTGCCCGAGTCATGTAAATGAAATTGCATTTCATCCGAGTGAAACCCCTTCAGAGATTGCAGAAACGGCGCAACGGCCATTCAGCGTTATGCCAAATTGCCATACCACCTCAACTGTGTAATGAGCATAATATGTAGTATATCCACAAAAGTGTAAAAGCCATTCTCTTGTTGAAGTGCGTTCTGTATACACTGGAGTGTTTTTCCAGGGACTTGCTCCTAATTTCATTTCTTTGTCTAGGAGGAGAATCCTCTGACAGAGAGGGAGAAAGGAAGAAAAGAAAAAAGCTTATTTGACAATTCACCAAAATGAGTTGCTCCCCCTGTCCCAGTTTACTAGTCAACTAGAGAGCCACCACACCACTACCACGCCACACAATATTGCACGGTGACTGTCATGCCCAACTGCTGGAGTCTTTATGAGAAATGTAAAGCTTTCCCCAGGAAAAGTGATATGTCGGGGAAAAACCACACATGGAGAGATAGAGCATATTATCTGGCTATATGGCTGTATGGGGTGACACGAGTAGGCAAGATAACCAGTTTAAATGAAGACGAGCAAGGTAGCCAAGAACGAAAGGCTGCGTGGACTGGGAATGTGGAGGAAAACTGGTTCGGGCTAGGTGGTATCCTTTGATGAGCGGGGAATCCACTGCATTAGTAGTATAAATATAGTTCTGGATTTGACAGCATCTTTCCTCGTCCTTTCCCAAACCAGCCAGGAACACAGAGGAAAATGATGACGATGACGGCCGAGGGGGATATGAAGAAGAGAGGAAAAAAATGTAACTTATCCGTCAGACTTTTCTTGCATAATGGCAACGTGTGCTGCTGGATGCAGTTTTAATATCTACAGAGAGCATTTTTTTTGTGGTATATAAACTTTCCGGCATATGACATCCCTCTCTACCCCTTTTCTCAACTCAACAAAGCTAACAATCGATTTTCATACGCAGACTTGGTTGTAATACATATTGTGAGAAGTCCAGGCTGTAAAAGTCTTCGTTTCTGGGGGAATAGTAGAAAATGGGAGAGATAGAGGAGTTGTCAACTTGCAGTGAAATAGGGATAAGATAAATCTCATCCACCTTGAAGCAACTTTTTCTTCTGGAAAGAAAAAAGCTTTCAAGTAACCTATTTATTTGCAAGTAGGGAAATGCATTTAAAACTTGTTTCCATTACAATAAACTTTCCCGGACTGGATGACTGTGATGAGGTTGAGCGATTTGTAAAAAATCTAGTATGGCACTTATTCCGGAACCTGCTCGTGACAATGTACTATATTATCTACCTTTGGTGCAACCTTTATTAAACGACGGAGATGAAGCCTCCCCTGGCAACACATTTCCTTCAAAAACAATAAATAATATACTTTATAGCTCTGACAAGATATGAACCGCCGCCGCCTTAGCCGGATCTTTTTTTAGAAGAAAAAAGTTTCACAAGGTAATTGTCGTAAATCACGAGGAAATGATACGTGAGCATTTAAAACGACAAGGACAAAATCTTGAAGAAAAAGATAAAAAAAAATTGGGGACTCTAGTTTCTTTTGGGGAAAAGGACTGCGTGGTTGTGTGTTATTGAGACGTGATTTGATAAGGGAAGGAACATGCTTCCGTCTATTGCCCGTGGCAAAAGTATATTCTGTAAGGAGGCTCGCAAGCAAGGACAAGGATAAAACAATTAAAAAACAGGGAGCGCTTTCATAATGCGTAGTTACCGGGGTTATGAGCCGTGATACTTAAAAAAAGTTCAAAGAAGAAGTACAACAAGAAGAAATTCTGAATTCAGCAGTGTTTTTTTTTCTTCGTCGACGAGACGAACTGCTATCGCAACCCAGCACATTTTCTTTCTCACTCGAGGAAAGAGATGCACTCAAAGAATGAGGAGGAAGGAATTGTGCTGACGATACAGAAAACTGAGCGAGAATTCTTGGCAAGCTTTGCACAAATCCCGGAAAGAATAAGTAATCTTCTTAATGGAAAAAGTTGATTTGCGAGGAAAGCTCGAAACACAAAATAGGGAAATATTGACGCTGACGCTAAGCAGGTCCCTGGGATAATTTCAGTGGCCAAGTGTTTGTATTGAGTAGGTTCGCTGCTGCTGGTATGGGATAGGGAAAGAAAAACGGGAGCAAGAGTGGTATGGTTATGGTGTCGTGTGGTGTCTTTTAAGACAACTGTGGGGAAAAGGTCCCCCCGCAAAATTAGCTTTTGATGTTGAGCGTAATCATCAAGAGATTTTCTCCGCAATGATGCTAATACCCCCAAAACGGCTTCGTATATCGAGAGATGGACTCAAGCGTGAATAAAAATTTTAACGTCTCCTTACCAGCCATTTATAATGATCATTAAGACATTCGTGGAGTCTAATAGCTCATAAGTATATAGCTCGCCAAAGTTGCAACTACTTTGGGAGGATTTGTGCTTTGAACAATGGCCGTGGACTACGTAGTAAGGCCTTTGGGACTGACTGACTAAACCCCATACATGATACACGCTTCTTTACACTCTTGCTCCTTCCAGCACGGGCTTCAGAAGAAGAAACTTTGGTGAAGGGACGACAAGTCTTTTCCGAAAATGTGGTTTTGAATCACTGATTTTCATTGTCTCTCCTTGATGAGCAAGAGGATTATGGTTAGGTGCAGTAGGGACGACTTTTTTTTTACTTTGCGAGCAAACGCTACCTGTAATCCGCCGACTCGAAAACTTTTTTTTGTCGTAATGACTGCCAATTTACGAGTCAATTTCATCGCCGCTGTAAGGATATATATACGTATATATTGCCGCATATCGGGTAAATAGGAAACAGGAAATAAAGCAAACGGGAGAATCAGCACAATCGCGAGTGCTCTCTTTCTCTCTCTCTCTCTCTCTCTCTCTCTACGCGAGTTAGTGACAAAAAGGAGAAAAACAGAGACTTTCATTAAAATGCCCAGGAGAGAGAAGAGGGAAAGCCACAGAGTTACTACTTCTCAATAGAAACTACCCTCCAAATACTGCCGTGTCATTACCATTGCCAGCTTAAATGGGAAAGTTTTCCAACGGAATTACGGCAAAGTAGTCTACCTTTACGATGAAAGATAAAATCATGGTATCATGTGTGCATCTACGTTTTTTGGTATGGATAACTCAAGTTTTTTCCCCTGCATGCATTTGATATTTAATGAAAGTTGGGAAAGTCACCACCATTTAACCACTTTCTCTCTCTCTCTCTCTCTCTGTGTTGCGCACTCATAATACCTCAGGCTTCACTTTCATTATCACTTACTTTGAAATGTATCCTGGCTTTTGGAAAATCTCGTCAAAAAACGAAGCAAAAAAAATCAGTGTAAAATGTCGTGTGTGATGATGGGACTTTTGTATATAGTAGAATGGCGAGCTCACACTTCTTTTGTCCCCCTCGTGAATTTTTTTTAAAGGGAGACGCATAGCCTGCATTGCGACCACCTCGCAGCATCGTTTTGTATAACCTTATGGGAATGTGGAATGTTTTTCGTCCGCCCTGCAATTGCCATCTTCTGGTTATTTTTGTTTGTTTATGAGTAGGAGGATGGAAGGCTAATGATAATAAAAATGTGTGATGAGAAGGGTGACTAGGTAGATGAGATCAGAAAGGGAGACTAATAATAATGACAACTACATAGTCCCGAGTCCCGACATTCCATCATCCCATTGTCATTTTGGCTAACTGTTGTCCGCCCGACTTAGCGCGCGCCTCTCTGTTTTTGCTGAAATGTATATAATCTTTTGCGGATGTCGGAGTGTGCATCAGACATGAAACAGATAGGATGTACTTAGTCAACTGTGAGTTATGAAGAGACAAAAGAGCAAGCCTGGGCTTTGAGAAAGGAGAGAGCTCTCTATTGTCCTCTCACATCGAAATGGTTGCGCGAGGACTGCGAAAACGGGGACAATGGAGGGAGATGACATCAACCCAGATTATTATATCACTTCACTCATGGCAGATTGCGATTTTCGGGGCGAACATGGCTTTTCTCAGCAATTACTCAACTAAAAGGGTTATTTGTTTTTCGGGGGACACGGAGAGGAGGAGAAACAGGCAGGCTTCCAAGAATGTATTTATAAAAGCAGCAAGGATGTGGTGGTGGTGGGAAGTTGCGGTGGAAGAAATGCAGCATATGTCATATATTATGTGGGTCGTCTTAATTTCCAAATTCTGGAAAATGGATTTTGGAGAAGGTAGAAAAAGCAATTGAAAATGGGGTACTCGGGGGTATTCACTGTCGTAAAGTGATATTACGAAAGTAGATTTGCGAAAAGACCTACTCCTTTTAATAAGATCAGTTTCTCGGAAAATCTATACGAGGAATGGATGGCAGGCAAGGAGGAGGAGAGCCCAGGGAAAGGGATGAATTTGAATAAGAACAAAGATCAAAAAGTGTGGCTGCATAATATAATCCTCCTTTGGGGCATGGCTGTCCATGAAAGATAATTGAAATTCATAAGGTAAAATCCCTCAGTTAATGGTATGCACAAGAGTCAATCTCATGTTTCGTTCGTGGAGGATGCTCCTCTCCGCTAAGACGCATCCCTAAACAATTTTGTGCCATTGTACCCCCGTCTTATTTCTCCACGGAATTGGACGTTCCACTTGATTCCTTATTGTCTTGGGGAGCATTTCCCAAAATCGATTTTATTCTCCGTTCTTTTGAAAGAAACAAAGGGAGGAGGAGGAGGAGAACCCTCCCAGTGAACCAGTGAAAACTCCAAGCTCCCCTTCCTATTTTGCCTTTGTGACATTTTGTGAAATGACCATGTTTTACTAAAATTTCCCTACCTTGCAAATCTAACCATGTCAGCAGAACACATTTTGTGGGAGAAAAGTTTGAGCAAAAAGAAAATCTTTTGGAACGACATCCAAATTTTCCGAGTATAAATGTAAATGTGTTAGCTCCTCTATTCATTCATGATAGCTCCCCTTTTCAAATCCTTCTTCGTCTTCTCCGAGCTTCCGTTGACATTTATAAATAGTCAATAAGGAAACTCGGATTACTCTTGGAGACGTAGAACTAGGACTACACTAGGACTACACACCAACCAGCGAACGAACTATACTCTCACTAAACTCTCTCTCTCTCTCTCTCTCTCTCCTTCTCCGAGTGTTTAGAATTTTGAGAAAGTGACGCTTCTCTTGCTTCAGTCAGATTAAAACGACTTTCTAGTTTTCAAGAAGACTCTTCTCATTTCCGCATGTTGCTACCCCTCTCCCCCCGCACACACACACACATCTTACAGATATTTGATGTCCCACTCCCCAACCATATATAACCAGATCCCCATTTCACGGAAATAAGGAGGAGGGAGGCTGGGAATTGCTAAACTAGGGCTATATCGCAGTAAAAGTAATATTACTTATATTAGTTGTGGTGATATTCTTAGCAAGACCGTATATATTTTTGTGTGGCAAAAGAGAAAGAAGAAGAAGGGAAAAATAACCGTAAAAATTTGTAGAGCTTTTTACTTGCTTGAGACACAACCCCATATCCATATTTATTACAGCTTCAAGGAAAAAATAAGTTGCTTGAGTAAACGAACATTGTATGTTTCCCAGAAAAAAATAAAGTCTGCCTTCTTCTTTCTTTTTGGTCGACATGCAGTGTGGTGGGCTCAGTTGTATCCAGTCTCCGGATTTCCTTCCACCTGTTCATCTGTATATACAGAGTATAACAAGATGAGTGACTGGAGGAGAAGGGTTCGTTCCCAGAAAAGTTGGCGATGCAAAAAATAAAGAAAAGAAAAGCAGCACACAGCTTTTTCTCTCTAGTTTGCTTTTCTCCCTCTCACTCGAGGTAGAACAACTGTAAATGGTTCCCGAAGGACATTTCATTCATCGGAGTATGCATTAGTGCTGCAAGACGTTAAGATAAGGAGGGCTCCAGCAATGCCCCATTATGCTAGCCATAAACATGATAATATTCATATGGAGAATTACACCTACTTGAAGTTGGATGAGTAATCCGAGACATCTCATCGGAACAACAAAGGGAACAGGAGGGAAAGGGAACATGGAGCTCTAGCTATACCGGGTGACCAATATACATAAAATAATATATGCATTATGTGATGGGCTCTTTTCAAAAAAATGGGCAAATCCCTCAAAACCTCATGCAAATTGGCAACTGTTATAAAAAAAACACATCATTACTAGTTCAATTTTTCCAAGAACAATTAGTAATCTGAATCGGACAAGAGAGTGGGTGCCCTAAAACATCTTTCGCTCCCCCCTCTGTCACCTCCACCGCATCCCCTCTTAATTCACACATTAGCAGGGTTTTTGTTCAATTTTAAGCAATTTCAAGTCTGTTTTTTAAGCAAACGTAATAGTAGGACAGGCTTCATCCCAATTTCCCCTGAGTTGTCTTCCCTCCTCCAACTAAACAAACTCAACAACGGGAATGAGGCAGGATGGATGGATGAGAGAGTCAGAGGAGTAGTAGGAGTGACGAGTGAGAAGAGGAGACACAAAACTAATAAAATTGTCTAGACTGGTGAAAGAGGAGTGAGGGGCGCCGAATGGGCTTTTTTTATTTAGCCTCATCCCAAACTCACTCAAGCGGAACACCTCTTTATCTAGGATCTAGAAGGATTGCGCACAAAGTGATAAAAAAATCTGTAGAATGTAGGACAGATGCAATTATCAGATTAATTCATTACTCACAATACTCCGTAAAAAAATTCCTAAATGCTTGCTGACTGTGAGACAGATTTGCCAGAGTAGCTAGAAGAGCTCGATATATTAAGGGCTGTTGTTTTCACTTCTTGTTTTCCAGATGAGATTTGAAAATAGTGGACTGGAAATGGTGAAATACAATTAAAAAGCTTTTGCTTTTGGGTGGCGGAACTAATTTTCGGAGGACGACATTAGTTTTTTTGTTGTCTTTCTCAATGAGCCAGGGAGGATGGCGAACATGTGGATTTACCATCTTGACAACTTTTTTTCTTCACTATAGTCCTCTACGCCCTATTTGTGTCCAACATGGGGGAAGGGGAAGGGTAGTTTATGGTAGTTATGGTAATAAACAAGCATTGTGTGACGTGCCCCAGGGGAAATGATTTCTAGCAAGAGTCCCTAGTATTTCATTTGCATGTAGCAACTTTTCATAAATAATTAAGGTGGCACGTAGAAAAATGTGTTGTGTTTTATAGGTGAGCTGAGAGAGTAATAATGATCATGGAGATGAGGAAATGGAAATATATGAGTAGTTTTTCCAAGTGTCCAAAAAGTGTTTCCTTGAAAGAGAAATATATGTAATGAATAAACAAATCAGAAAGTTTGACGTTAGGATGTGTCGCGGAACTCGTCAAAAGCGTTTTAAAAATCCACCTTGTTTCCTCCAAATTAGTTTGTAATAACTTCCAGGTTTAAAACTTGTCGAAATGTTGGGTGCTGTATTATACTGCCATGCTGCCTGGCTGGGATTGAATCAGTACAATTTCCCGTTTGAAGGGAACGCTCATTAGGCGCTCATTCTCTGCATTTCATCAACCAAAGCAAAGGTTCGTTCCCTCATTTTCAGGCAAAAAAAGTATTATTTTTTATACCGTGCCGAGTTACTGCAAAAGAGCAATTAATTATTAATTGTTTAGATGTCAGCAGCCCACTTCTCTCATTTATTTTGAGTTTCCGGAACCCCTAATATGTTGGAAATGGGAAGGTGAACGAACAGATTTTTCCAAGTGGTGTTTTTGAAGTGCCGTCTGAAACTAATTTTTTTGTCCATTTCTCCCTCTCAAAATTAACAAACTTTGGGAGAAAGGGAGCCAAGTGGAAATTTCACCAGAAAATTAGCATTTCATCGTTTAGTGCTTTTCTGGTAGCCGGAATGCTCCTACATACTACTAAAAATGTACTAGAAACTACCAAGTTGGGTTGAAAGGGATATATTATTATTACTATTATTATATCCCGAGTCGAAGGGCTTTCAACATCTTTTTCATTTTTAAATATACAAGTTGGGCTTGGGCAAGCTGAAGCTGTGAGTGTCTGATGAGTGAGTGCACAAACTGAATGCACAAAAAGTTGCTCTTTCCAACGAGGTTTTACAAAGTTAATCAGGAGGTAAAGTGCACTTTCCCCTTTTTAATCTGATGCCTCTTGACGTCTTTACGTTTTGGAAAATAAAAAAAGGATGTTGTTGCTTGCCTGCCTGCCTGTCGTTCAACGTTGGGCAAAACATAATATATCATTTCAATAGGAGTACTACGCCACGTACCGCCGATGAAAAAAAAGCAAAATACTATTTATGTAGGTAGCTTGGGCCAGCAGTATATTTAAACAGACATAAATAATTTCTTGTTTTTCCCAATCCCCTTTGGAATACACCATCAACCACCAATTTATATTTCATGTAAAGAGTATTATATCCTTAAAGCGTTTCAATTTGTCCAAAACAAAACCAGGAATGAATATAGAGGCTACTTTCTAAAGACTTGCCATTTCTCTCTCTCTCTCTCTCTCCATTTTATTTCTTGGGAGAAAGTAGTGTGTAGAACTCCATAAGCGGCTACTACTCCTCCAATATCACGAAAAGACCTTCAATATTTGATTAGGGTAATTGTGGGACGGACGTAAATCCGTCTCTGGAGAGGATTTCCAATATTTTTCTCCTATCTTGCTCAACGTAATCAATCACTTGTAGTCACAGGATTAATTGTATCCTGGTTTTGCCCGGCTAAGGTCGTTTTGTCTCCATCACTATAATAATGGCATGCTACTATGTCATTCATTCCCGGAAAGCCCGAATGCGAAGGAAATCGCCCCAGTATGAACTCGCCTCCACTTTTGTTTTAGCACGGAACGGAAACCCTGCTTTTCCGTCCGCCCGTGTGGACTGCCCCTGATACATCTTACTTAATTGGTCACTAGTTATCACCGCCATGAAATCCACTTTATTTCGGAAACTCACGCAGCCTTATCCTTTTCTTATCTAACCGGGAATCCTCTTTAAAACGCGAGTTCTTAATCAAAAATCCATATTCATGCTACAAGGCGATATCGTTATCCTCAAAACTGTGCAACATCAGCAATTATCAAACCACCATCTTTTCCCTTGTCACTGGCCCGCCGCCGCACCGCCGTCCCGTGCGTATAACAATTAAAGTCAGATTCCCGGCGGCAGATAGTCGACCAGAATCACGAATGCCGTGACTTGCTCCTCTTACGAGATCAAATATATCGAGTGCATTTAGGAGAAAAAAATTGTTTGAATTGACCACCACACCGGTATTATGGATGCAACTGCAGACCTCTGGGAGTGAAACCCACATCAAAATTCAAGTTGGGTGCTTTGAAAAGCAAAGGGAAAGAGAAACAAACAAGGCGAAACGGGCAGTGTATTTTTCATTTATATATATGACACTCTCGAGGAATATAAAAAAGACGAAAAAAAAATGTTCGGGTCGTCGTGATGCTATCAGGTCGATACCGACGAGGTCCAGTTGAGTTTCCCCCTATCGACGGAATCCATCGTATGGGGCGCAAAAAGCAATCCCATCGATAATTAACGACTCTGAAAAATTAATTGAACGTCGTTGTATTGAGTTGCTCATAATGGATGATTAATGAGGATTCTGAAGGGAAAGCTTTTTGTTCACTCCTTTTTGGGGAAGGCTAATGTATTCCGAAAACGGAGGAAACCCACACAAAAAATGAGCTATGCCGAAAAAAGAAGGTTTCCCTTGTTTCCTTTCTCCAAGCCGCGTTTTCTTTTTGGCCCAATTGACGTGGAACAAGGTAAACAGGGAAGATACACAAATGGTTTTTCTTCTTGATATTTCCTTCACGACAAAAACACGTATGTATAGAGTGACAACAAAGCAATAAAACGGAGTGTATGGAAGGGCTAGTAGTAGTAGTGTAGTAGTAGGTAGAGCACTCCCACTATTATTATTTTTCCATCAAGATTCCCTCTCGGGTTTTTTGCTAATGCCACGAATATGAAAAGCTTTGGCCTATAAGGTCACTCAAGGTTAGTCTAACAAAGATAAGCCGTTGAAAGCCATATTATTCTCCTTGGAATGGACAACTTCTTTGTCCACCTCGCCAATCTTTCTTCTTACGGCGAAAGGAGGACGACGAGAGGAGAAACCAACGACAAAGGGGAAACAAGGAGGGCCGAGGTGGCGCTTATCTATCAGGAAAAAAACGAGATTCATACGGATATTATGTTACATTAAAGATAAAAAAAGTTCGTGCAGCAGGACGGAGCCCCAATCCCCATCCATACCCTACCTACATACACAAATTCTAGCTTTTCGCAAGGATTTTCAGCCCGAGCAAAAAATAAAATAATGCATATACTCCGGTCCGAGAAGAAAGGGATTCTACCCATCTCATCCATCCGAAAAGGTTGATGTCTACAAGGTAAGTAGGTAGGAAATACGTAGGAAAGCCGCGTATTTACTCGTCTGGTATATATAAAGAAGGCTTAAGAAGAAGACGAAGAAGAAAAAAAAGACTTGGTTTTTTTTTTCTTCAAAAAAACGCCTCTTCCGCTTCAAGCCCTTAATGGCGTTTGCATTTTACATGGAGTCGCATCATCCTAAACCCAATATTTTAAGTCTATAATAGGAGAAAACACTGGCTCCTCTTGAAGTGCACATCCCACAAGGCAGGCCGGTGAAAGCTGAGTATTTAAAAAGCGGACTTTGTGTCGCTCGCGGATTGATGGGAAGACAGCAGGCTATAGTCCCTTCTTCCCTTTTTTGTTCCTTTAAGCGGTCAAAAGTGTATAGTGCTACGCGTAATCTGCTAAAAGTCTCCGTTTCCCCGATATGGAAACAACCTCCCTAGCTTTCAAAACCCTCCTCAATGCGTAATCACCATATTCATATAAAATCCTCCTATTCACGGCTGCATTATGATAAGTAGCATCCCATCCCCGTTACAAAAGATATGAAAAAAGCTATATACGTAGTAATACGTACGTTGTATAAGTAGAAAAAAAAACTCCAGCTCCAGCATTTCCAATTTCCTTTTTTCCCTCGATGATTTTGCTCGTTTTTCGAACAATTATGCATACATGTCGTGTAGCGGGGCTGGGTGAGTATATAAGTTTATGGCCTGTATAAAATGGCTAGTATTCTGGTTTAATACTATATATATATCTATCGTATACAGATTTTTTTCCCCGAGTGACACGGCTGAACACATACACATGCATAATCTATTTGGAAAACTCTGGGGATCTTTATCCGTCCTCTTGGTAACTTTACTCTTATTGCCATCCCCCACTTGAGCTCATCTTCAGCAAACAACCTCCTTCCCAGTATTAGCCTGACGGAACGGGGAGAACACAATTTGAGTGTACTTTTTGGTGCCATATGCATATTATTATAATGAGTGACTGTTGGTGCTCACGATAAGAGGGACGTGTATAATATCGGAGAAAAAAAACTTTCTCCTGTCCTACTCCGCGTTTTCTCTCTCTCCGCCGCCGCCGCCGCCGCCGCCGTTGTCGGAAGGAAGGAGACAAAAAACCGGCATGTGGAACCAAATGAGGAGCTTTTACGAGTCTATAAATGGGAAAGATGTTGGGGCTAAACGGTCCTTGGACCGCCGTCCTCCTATATAAATACATATAAATATAGCCATCCTAATGCAGGAGGACCAAAGTTATAGGGAAAAAAAGAATGGTCGAATTTTTTGTGTGTTGAGGAGCAGCCCAGCTACCGGTACTGGTCGTTGGTCGTTCGTAGACGTAAATAACTTTCCGTGGAGTACCGTAAAAGGAAAGAGAGAGAGAGAGAGAGGGAGAGAGAGGGAGAGAAGAAAAAACCCTTGTTACGGTTTATGATAATGGGAACATTATTCCCTTTGTTCTAAAACACAAAGTCACTCAAATATATATACGCATTAGGGAGGCGGACAGGTGCATGATGATGCAACCTAAAAAAAAGTTTCGCATATTCGCAAAAGGTTCGTTAGCCGACGCTCGGTTTTCCTGGTAAATTAGAAAAGTTGGGTCGGTAGGATTGTAGTGAATGAGGAGCTGCTGGCTTTGTGGGATACCGTTTCGCGGAAAATAATATGTGTACTACTGTTTACACAATTCGTCCGAGTTATCGCTTTTTTTCTCTCTCTCGTCAGGTAGGAACACGCGGTGATTTATAAACAATGAGTGGATCAAGTGGAGCACAAAGTTTTCCAGGTGGAGATAAATATTGAATTAACAACAGCTCGGATAGCGGAGCATTTGTAATGCATATCCTCCTGGAGGAATATCTCCGGTAGGCATTTCACTTTTATGCAACTTTTCCCTCATTAAACTTGAAATCAAAGGGAAACTACGGAATATTTGAGGCTAAGCCGCTCGCTTTTCCAAGCTTTGTCGAGATCAAACTCGTGTGGAGGTAGGCGGATGAATACAAAATGGAAGAACAAGCGAAAAAAGTACAAATCCATAATACACATTTTTTTATTACACTTCCAGATTTTTTTCCTCGTATTTCTCCACCACCACCACCACCACCACTACTACTACTACTACCACCATTCGTTTTTTCCCTGTAAAACATTCCAACGCTGAAGGATCGAGGACTAGGGTAGAAAAAAAAAGAAAAAAAAAGAGCCATTAAGATATTGTAAAAATCCTCAAAGCAATAAAAATATAAAAGGATTCCGTCGAACGAAACCTCACTACCCCATTTTATGCAATACATGTATTAGAGTCATTTTGATGCAGTTGGTGTTTTGCAAGAGAGGGTGATAGTCGTCACGAAGAATTTATAGAAGGTATGTGACCACTGACGTCTTGATTATTACAGATGTAAACCAGCGAAAAAAAAGCCAAGCCTCTCTCGTCCTATTTCACGATATTCCATTACATTTTATTGCTTACTTGTAAGCCATCTTTAAGGGGAAGTCGCTATGTCGAACTGCCGTGTCGTGAAAACCCCGAGTTTTTTTTTCTTTTCCTCTCCTCCTCCCGACTTTTCTCCGATCATGAAAAATTCCTGGCACAGCCCAAACATCCCCAGTAATTACACTACATTCCCTTCACACAAACGACATTTTCCGTTTGAACGGGATTCAACTACCCCCCCCNCCCCCCCTCTCCCTCTCTCTCTCCCCCCGCCCTAGCTTTATCATCGGCGAATATAAAATTTCAAGGAGCAATTGTCGAGCGTGTCATATAAATGTAATATGGGATATGTATAGAAACGACGACATGTCGTGTAATATACATCGCAATCAGGTCACCACACAGCAGCAAGTGCAGGAAGGAGCTCTATAGGGAATGCTCAAGAAGTGCTATTAGGGGAAAATTCTCATTAAAATGAGTTGCGCGTGGGGGAGATAGGAAGAAGAATTTGAAATTTTTCAAATACCTTTTTATATATTTTTTTCTATGAAAAAGGAAAACTCCATCAAGCCGTACGTACGTGTACGCTGGCTGACGTTGAGTGAGATCTGAGATGGTGTTTGCTCATCTTTATTAAGACGAGAGTAAATGAAAGAGTGTGTACTAGGCAGTCAATGTGTGTGTCACAGTGGGAGCTCTCTGTCTCGTCAAATGTCATCCTTGCTGAATTACTCTTTTGATGAGAGAAACTGGAGAGGAGTCTGGTTGATTTTCTCATTTCAACTTTACCATTTCCGTCGCCGCCACATGGGAACCCCGTTTGATCTCGTGAAATTAATGAGGAAAGAGGCTAAAACTCCTAAAATTATTGCACTTGGATAGGGAAAAAAAGTTTTCAACTTTGCAAAATCATCATGATGCTAGTTGCTGCAAAGTTTAAAGCATCTCTCTCCATACTCACACTACTCACTCGCCGCCTCGTTCGTGCTAACAATGAGGTTTGGCAAATGAAGGGACAAATGTAATCGGCGGACATGACGCCTTTTGGAATTCCTTTGTTGTAAACCATCATTATCCTGTTTTCATCTTTTCCTCGTAATAAAAAACTTTTCCCTTTGATCTGGATAATAGCAATACTAATCCATTTATTTTAATGAGATAGCCCTTGCGCTGTTGTACCTAAAAATATTATGAAGAAGAGGGGACTCGATGGTGCTTGTCAGAAGATACATGCCACCCACGTTGTCCAACCAAAAAGGAAAGCAAAGTGGATGCAGGTACTTATTTACTATATATCATCCCGACGTATTATTCTCTTTTTCTGAATGACACACGCTCTCCTCCTCATATCAGTATTCAAACTAAACTCAATTTGGAAAAGTAGTTGGATTCCATTCCATATTCCACCACACCATCCCATTCCTACCTGGAACTATCCCCTTTTCCAATGATTAATTCCTGAAGATGAGCCAGATCCTGGCCCTTTCCCCCCTATCACAGATATGTATTTACCCAGGGATGCACTTCAATTAGAAAAACCATGCAAGATTAGGAACCTTCTCTACGCCAACTTTTCCTCCCAGCAGCAGCCGTTTCCCTTTCTCTCCGTGCGTCGTGCGCTACAAAACAAACCGTCGACCGTCATTCCACCCTCGCTAGATCCATGCTTTTGATAGGTCTCTGCCACGACGACTGCCCTACTGCTACATAAAATGACAGAGTAAACAAGACCAACTTTTCAAGCTGGAGAAAAGCTCTCTCCAAAATAAAACCAGACCTGGAAATTTCAATATTTTATAGTACTCTATAAACATAAGGAACGCCTCTTTAGCCCATCTTGCCACTTTCAAGGCTGAACCAGCTGAAGAAATATATAATGAAACGAAGAGAGAGAGAGAGAGAGAGAGAGGGGAAAAAACTTTTCCATAAAATACCTGAACTCCACATTCCTGTCAGAATGTACCGGTGGTGGTGGCGGCGGTGGCGTAGTGCCTGCACAATACAACCTATTTTATGCTGAATATTACACTACACATTAAAAACCAAAAATGCGTGTTTCCTGATACCTACTTCAATTTGCGTATTTATCATATTATTAAATATTAGCTACCTCCTACCTTGCTCCAATTCAAAGAATGCAAATGGCAAAACGTGTTCGTCGTCCTCGTTCTGTAGTCTTAAAGCGAGGTTTGCAGCTTTACGCGGCCGCTGCTGCTGCTCCTACTACTCTATCTATCTGCGACAAAGTTGTCGTGTTTTTTCTATCAGTCGCTCGTCGGTATAACATTGATGTCTATATATAGTATTTAATGTAATACACTTATTGCATGGCAGTGCTTTTCCTTGCACGCTGTTCTCAACGAAAGAAAAAAAATTTCCTGTCTCTTCTTTCTAGCATATACACACTTCCCCAACGTGTATATTTTTTTCAACGAAAGGAAAGGCAGCATAATAGTGTGTGTACTACCGTACCACCAGAGTAGTAATAGTAGAGTCGACTCTCTCTCTCTCACTCTCTCTCTCTCAAAAAAAGCAAAAGTTTACTATAACGGGCTGCTCAATAATATAATGCCAGCAGCATGCCACTTTCACCCGTGCGGCAAGGATGTACGAGTGAAAAGATAGAGATAT